>CM062208.1:2412500-2697500 GCA_031216445.1 Lateolabrax maculatus | reverse complement strand
TTGAAATATTTGAAAAACAATACACCATTTTCCTTTCAACTAGAAACCAAAGCTGCATAACTCTGTTTCTTTTAAAGTAGAAAATGTTAAATATTTTAATCAGTGTCCGTGCAACAAAATACTAAAAGTCTTAGACAATCATTAGTAGTTCACAAGAAAAAGATTGAAAATGTCCAGTCTTGCAAAGTTAAATCTGTTAAATAGTTTTTGATATGTCCTGATAACAAATAAACCAAAGCACAGCCAAACATGCAACAAAACCCCTCAATTAAGGAAGTGGGACTAATGAGACAGTGAATAGATGGTTTGTGCATCTTACCAAAATTTAAAAGTAACGATGCTTTAAAAAAAGGACAGAGCAAAACACACACACACACACACACACACACACACACACACACACACATACACACACACACACACACACACACACACACACACACGTTTCTCACCTCCTATGAGCATGGTGCAGATGGAGAAGATCTTCTCTGAGTCTGTGTTGGCTGACACATTTCCAAACCCCACACTGGTGAGACTGCTCAGAGCGAAGTACAGTGATGTCACGTAGCTGCTACGCATTGACGGGCCGCCCCCCAGCCCCCCGAAACCCCCGCCCGCCCCCCCGGTGCCCGTCCCCGGCACGGCCTCGCCTCCCGACACGTTCCCGTGGTATTGGCTGGAGTTCCAGGATCCCTGCCCTCCGGCCTCTGACCCCGACACGTTCCACTGGCTGCTGTTGGCCGGGAGGCTGCTGACTGTGGCGGGGACCAGCGTTGTCAGGGAGGACAGGAAGTAAGGGGTGCCCAGACGCTTGGCCAGCTCATGGAGCCAACCTGCCAGACAGAGACAGAGACAGAGATTCATTTAGAAAATCCCTTTATTTAACTTCTAAAAGGTGCAATGATTCATCACCGACACATCTTTGTCAGTTACTGGAGATAAATGAAATAGATATTATTCCATCTCTTATCACAAGTATTAAACTACACCTAAAGCTCATTTATAGCTGCACTGTCCTCATTCTGGTGATAAGCATCCAGTGGTGGAAAGTAAATAAATACATTTACTCAAGTGCTGTACTAAAGGACCAGTTTGAGGCTTTAATCGAGTATTTCCAATTCATGGGAATGAATACTTCTACTCCACTTCATTTATTTAACAGCTATAACTACTGGTTACTTTGATTTTTACATATAAAACACTGGATCAACTTATAAAATATGATGCATTATTATAGATTAAAGACCCTAAATAACCACACTTATGTAAATCCAAGCATGAGGTCATAAGAAATGAAAAAGTGTGTTGTCATGTTGCACAAGATAATCAATTTATTATTAAACTATTATTTTGTGTGCTTATGGTTTTGAAAAAACATCTTTCAGCACATTTGGGGCTCCTTAATTAACGCTATGCATAATGAGCACTTTACTGTACATTTCGCTGGTAATACTTATGTACTTTCACTCAAATAGAATCTCCACTGCAGTACTTTTATTTGTAGTATTTTCACATTGTGGTATTGCAATTTTTACTTAAGTGAAAGATCTGAGTACTTATTCCTCCCCTGTAGGCATCTGCAACTCTGGGTTAAGGAAGGGAAGAAAAAAAGAAAGACGAGGGGAGCGGACCAAGGAAGAAAGACGGAGAAATGGTAGAAAATAGGAAGTGAAGGAGGAAGGATGAATTATTTAAAAACAGTGTTTGTGAGTGGATGGAGAAACCCAGCTGAGGCACTGGCAGCAGAATCAGAAAAAGCAAGACAGCAAGAGAGGGAATATGAATAATACAATATGGATGCATCCATTCATTGATCTCCGGCTTCACACACTTCAGATGAAAAAGCTTTGACCTTGTGTGTGTGTGTGTGTGTGGGTGTGTGTGTGTGTGTGTGTGGGTGTATGTGTGTGTGTGTGTATGGGTGTGTGGGGGTGTGTGTGTGTGTGTGTATGGGTGTGTGGGGGTGTGTGTGTGTGTGTGTGTGTGAGAGAGAGCTCTCAGACAGTGAGAGCAGTCTGCCAGCATAAATAAGCAGAAGTGACAATCGGGAGCTGTGAGCAGAGTCCCAGTCAAGCAGCTAAACCAACAACATTAGAGGATTTAACACCTGAGTAGTTTCCTAATTACTTTGTCATTAGCACAACTTAACCTCCGCCATCCTGAGGAAATGTGGACCTGACTAAGACGTTATATTGCATGCATGTCTAAGCCCGTGGATCAAAGAATTTATCACTGATGTTTTATAGGAACACTCTTTAATGTCTGAAGACACACTGACACTTTTCTGTGTGAAGTGATGGAATGTAACTTAGTACATTTACTCAACTGTAGTACAGGCTTAAGTATAATTTGGAGGTACTTGTACTTTATTTAAGGATTTCCACTTTATGCTACTTAATACTTTTACTCTGCTACACTTCAGATTCAGATTATTAATATGAAATATAAATCTACTAATACAGCATGATTGACACTATTATAATATATGTATATATAATATATATATGGATGTATATGTATATATATATCTTTTGCCGAGCTTCAGGTGCATTACTACCTCCTTCTGGACTTAAGCAGGTTTCATCCTGATTTGTGTGCAAAATGCAATCAGATGTGTGTGTCTGGCCAACAGAGATGCATGCTGTATGTGTGGCTGAGTGTAAATGAAAGTGTCTCAAATCTCATCTGCATTTTATCCGGATACCAGACACTTGAAATGACAAGTGTAAATGGGCCCTTTATTCTTTCTGGTGGAGAAACAATGTTCCAGTGTAGCCTCTCTGCCTCTGTCCAAGGTGCTGATTTCTGCTCGCTGTCCACAGCAGAGACACTTGTGAGCTGTCCGTGGTCCTGAACTCCTGTCCTTACAAACATGAAACTTTGGACTGAAATCAAATTATTGTAATGGAACTTCTGTGGATTTGCTAATGTTCAATTCAATGTACTTTATTCATCCTCAGTAGGACAATTAAAAAGTATATATAGCAGAGCAATGAAATGTTAAAATGCAAGTGTAGAGTACATAATAACAGCTATGAGTGCTTCATGCTCTGTGCATCAGTCAGTGGCGAGGAAGCACAGCTGTCAACCAGAAGGGAATCACTTGAATTTAGGATTTTAATGGCCGTCTGAAGGATGATTTGATTGTATATGTTGGCCAGAGACTGTCGAGGGAAACACGTGATCTTGGCACATGTACTGACAACATCATGTAGGCTTTTCTTAATCGGGGAAGTTAGTGACGGGCACCAGCATATGAAAAAGTAACGATACTCCGACCAGCAGCCAACATCATGTTAGCTGTTTCGAAAATGTTAGGAAATGGAAATCTAGAAATTCCAACATGGAGGAAGCTTTATCATATCAGCTGTATATACTTTTTCTGCCAGGGTATAAACTGTGGTCAGTCTTATCAAGCAGCGCTGGAAGGTTGAAGTAGCCTCCTGTACGCTTGTCTGCTTTGACGGTGAAAAATACAAACATTATATGATAAAACCACTCACTGCTGCTGACACTGCTGTTTACCTCTGTCAAACATGTCCCGATACAACAAACCAACAAGCTGGGTGGCCTTCTCCTGACTATGTGGACACCCCCACAGCTGCTTGTTGAAGCCATTATGCCTTAAAGGATAATGCTGGTGATATTTCCATTTTCCTTATTGTCAACAAATCCCATGAAAAGACCAAAACCAACAATTAATTGATCCTACTGAAAAGTATTGCTTGTGTAGCAGCTCAGATGTAGCTTCCTGTGTGCTTTGGAGCTCAGTTAAAAAGACATAAAATATTAAATAATGAGCCACACATTGCACTGGGTGACATGTTCATGTTCATTACGACTGAAACAACAGGCCACTGTAGTTATGAGTCAACGCCACATACAACATCCCGGTGCCGTAAATACTCAGTAGAGAACAGGTGTATTAGTCCACAGCTGAAAATAGTCCCCAAGAAATGCATTTACTCCTTTTTATTAACATTTGATAAATCTACAGTGCAGTACAGAAATCACTGAGCCTTCAATTTATATTAGTGAGCCGTCTTTAAAGGTTTTTAAAGACAAACCACACGCATCGTTGGTTTTGGTCTTTATATGGGGTTTGTTGACAATAAGATAAATATAGAATAACACCAGTGTTATATTATAGGATGCAGTTCCTCGCGTGTCCTTGTTGTGGTTTTCATGTGTAGATATCAAACATTAAAGCACGGGTTGTTGTTTTCTGACAGTGTCTCAAGTCGCTTGCTTACCCTTCTAAAACCCACTAAAGGTGTTGATAAAATCATCCTGCTAAACAAGAGGTAAAATCATGGTAATTCATGCGTGAAAAGCTTCCTTTAGAAACCTACAGTACACGTGTAATAACATATGCCACGTCCACGTTATGTCCATTTCATTAGAGGGCCTGCAGGGACGGCCGTGGCTCCACTGCCCTTGAATTATTGATAGCCTTGTGAACAAAAACTGTATCTCTCCCAAGTACCAGCCAATTGACTGACTGACAGAGTAGTTCAACCCATGAACACGCCGATATCAGAAGTCTATTGTGAATCACAGTTGATGTCACAGAAAGGTCAAACTGCAGACTGGTCTTTGTTGTCCCCTGGATTTCCCCCGTCCGTCTGAATAGTAAATTGAGGGACCGCTGACATGAATTGACTACAGTGTTACTGTCTGTCATTATGTGGTTTGCTGAAAGGATAATGATAGGTAGGTCTGCACCGATCAATGAGAGAGAGGGAGAGATGGAAGGAGGGAGAATGAGACAGGAAGAATACAATGAAAACTGAAAATGCAGGGAAGCATCAGGAGAATACGTCTTATTATGTGTCCCCGAGCCGGGTCCAAAGCTTAGAAAAACCTGCTGATTTGCAGTTTGTCATTCGAATCCACAACGTGTGTCTGTATGTGTGCTTTTCTGATGCTTAGGTGGAATAAAATGAAAGAAACACAGCGACTGATGCTGATCTTTGCCCAAGTTCACAGTCAAAAGGATTAGTTTGCTCCCTCGGAAACTGCCTGTCTGTTTGTACGTGTTTACAAGTTTATCAGATTGTATGTCGGGGTTTCATGTCGCCCGCAGGATTCGAGCTTCTCCACTGAGAGATGCTTGTGTAATATCAACAAAGCTGTGTCTTATTAAAAGCATCGGTCGTGCTGAAAATTGAGACGTGCGGGGGCCATCCCTCTGCATACTGCTCCTGTGCTTTTGTTGTATACACAAAATTACTGACATCACTCCGCTGAGGTTGGACATGTGTTCTCTTATTAGATCTGTCTTTCAAGCAGGATGAGGTAGAAGAATGTACAAATGGTTAAAGCTAAAGTATGCAATATTTGTATATAAAAATCTACCCATCTCATCATATTAAACCACAAAGCAGGGCTGCAATAAGATAATATCTCATTTAATCTGCATTTGGGAACCCTAAAATCATTTCCTGAGGACAGAGCTTGCAGTATAATTGAGAAGAGCATCCAATCTTTTCCAACTGTGATGTTGATTTGCTCAATTTGCCCAAATGAAATTCTGATGTCTGGAAGGATATTGAGAGCACATGCACAGTGACAATTAAAAACTTGAGTGAAATATAAAACTGTACACTAAAAGCTCTCCACCCAGAGATAATGGGCCATAAAGCTGCCTCTGAAACTAAATTTAGATCTGAGGAGTGCACGGTTTACTGTAAATACCTAGTGGGAACATGGCAACAAGTGAACGTTATTAAAGCAGCTGCACTGATTGAGTACGTCTATGTGGAAGACATACGTCCTTTACTTAAAGGAATAGTTTGACATTTTGGCAAATATACTTCATTTCTCTCTTGCAGTTACTTAAGTACAGCTCTTGAGTAAACTTAGCTACTCTCAAACACTGTGTTTAGTTGAAAAAAAGTGTGTACTCACCAATATCCCAGGAGCCAGGACTTTCAATCTCCTTGCGACCTATGAAGTACCAGACACAGGCCATCCAGTGGGCCAGCAGGGCGAACATGGACATCAGCAGAGTGAGAACCACGGCGCTGTACTGGGAGTATCGCTCCAGCTTCTGCAGCAGCCGCAGCAAACGGAGCAGCCGGACCGTCTTCAGCAGGTGGACCCCAAAGTACTGCACAGGTAGATACACACCGCATCGGTTCACACACACTCTCAAGGATCTAAATTACAGACCGTTCTTAAAAACATGACCATTTCTTTCATCGTGTGCTATCAATAATTTGTTAGTGTTGACAGTTTTATTCAAAAGATTGACCTTTAATTTTCAACTCCAAATTAGATTTTAAAATGACCCATTCCGCATGCGTTTGTAATTTGAATCATCTTTTAGGCTTCTGAGCATGAAAAAAAAAAACAATTAATGAGACACTAACATCCGACTGGCTCTGTGCCATTTGTTTGTCTGAGCATCAGTTTGGATGAAATGTTGATCTAATAAATTCACAAGGGAACTTCTGACATTATGCATTAATTCTAGCCTTTCTCTAAATTGTTAGTGTTAGTGTGCATAATGAATGCAGGAGACAGAGTGTGTGTCAAGGGCTTTTCTCTCCAAGAAAAAACAAAACAAAAAAGGTGAATGAAGTATCATGATTTGTTCTGTCACGCCGTTTGCTGTCTTTGTTGTTGTACACACACACAGACGTCCACAGACGAACGCACAGAGGAGACTCACCACGCTGACGTTGAAAGCATACAGCAGGTCAAAGGGCAGGGCGGCGATGAGATCGACAAAGAGCCAGGTGGTGACGTAGTGGACACAGATGGAGCGGGCGTCGTACACCACCTGACCCGACGTGCTCACAAAAGTGGTTCGAAAGTTCAGCAGTATGTCTGCAGAGGACGACAGGACACGTGTCACTAACAAATTACTGTTACATGATGATGAGCAGCATACAAAACAATGGACATTCAGTGAGTCCCATGTAAGTCACTTTGATGATGACTGATGAAGAGATGTCAGCAATTTATAAACTGATACTTAAAAAATGAAACTTGTACTAAAAACCTTTATTTAATCGGGCACAATGGTGTAAAACCCTGACCAGGTCTGACCTCCCGGGGACTTAGGGAATTAGGTTTATACTGCATCAGTGGTGATTTTCAAAGCATAAAATCAGTTTATAGCTTCATTTATCACCTTCCAGGGAGCCACTGATTTCCATTTTCAATACAACATGAACATGTTTTAGAAGAAAAAATACATTTTTGAGTGGAAAGGGACAGCCAGCAATCTATTACAATAAGCATTTTGTTGACTTTACATTTGGTACATTTACAGACACTGGCATCTGAGACATTTAACTTAAACCTTTTCAACTGAAGCAACAATCAAGCTTTGGACATGATCTGTTTCTTGACTTGCATGTTTGCTCACTGGTTGTCTTCTAGGGCTGGTTTTCTCGCCACATCACTCATAAATGCATTTTTGACAGTAAAAATGTTAAATCTTCCCTTTGAATGCTTTTAAATTGGTTCTTGTTCACAACACGCAACATTAATGACCCATTAATTCAGGTATTGTCTGGTTTTAACAGAAGCCAAAGTCTGTTTGATGTGATGTAACATACAGGTTATACAGTTTGTTAAATGGCTAAAACACGACAAAACCACCAGTATGGCTGTTAAGTTAACTCACAACTTCATGTTTCAGGTCTTAATAGAAGTCTTTAGTATGTAGTTAATTCTTGAGAAACTTAATCAACAGAAATTAACGAATAATCGGAAGCCTGATGGTACACTTCAATCCACTATTGTTCGCTGAGCGAACATATTGATAAACAGGCTGGCCTATTAGTTCTAACAAATGGGATATCGACTGACAGGAGTCAGCCATTTAACTGTGGGTGGCTCGTATAATTTCATTGCAGAAGTTTATTGATGGCCTTCTTGTGTTCACTCTTTTCCATTAAGGCAAATTGTCCATTGACAAGCACTCATGCAAGTTTGCTACAGTTAGATGGACAAGACAAGGGAAAAAGAGGCCTGTTGTTTTCTAGAAAATGAGTTAGCAATGAGACATAATGGTCTATTGTGAGTGGCTCATATCCTTTCACTGCTGCACGCATCATTAAAAACTTCCAGCAAAACTTTTATTATGACTGATGAGCCTCTCCAATACAGGCTGTTTTATCGACTTCCCATCAGGGGCGATTAATACAACGATGAACAAACCTTTACAATCAGTAAATCTGTGGAGCTACTGAAACCAGCAGCGGCGTTTGATAAAAAAAGCACCTCATCAAACAAGTGTTAACATCAGCTTGAATGAAAGGAATCAATAGGCTCAAGCCAGAAAGCCTGGTGGAGTGAATCCTGTTAACAGACACAGTACGCTGTCTCACCTAAAATAAACAGGATCTCCACAAGGATGTCACTGACGCTGGGCGGGCTTCTCGGGGCGCTGCTGCTCCCTTCGTCCCGCCCTCCCACCACGGTGAAACACACGTTATAGGGCACGGTGACGGCCACGTAGAAGGTCGCCAGCAGAATCAACCAATCCCAGCCGGCCTTGAAGGTCCCGTAGTGGAGCAGGATGAAGCGAGATTTCTGAATGGCTGCTACCTTGTACTCTGGGATCGGAGGCTTATCCCCGAACATGTTCTGGATCGGATGACGGGGAGAGAAAAAGTTAACGCCACTCTCTCTTTCACATGTTACAGGCTTCCACGTTTTACACACAATAATATGTCTAATCCACACACTTACTGAGCCTCTTCAAGCTCATGTTGTGCTCAGGCATTATGAAAAGCCACGTAAAATAAACAATGTCAAGTACTTGTTCTTTATGCAGGTTGAGGTTGAGTGTGAATAAAATCTGTACAGAATGATTCACAGGAGTTTTAGAGTTTTCCATTTGATGCAACAGTGCAGCCATAAAAACTGCGTCTCGCTCATTTTAAGTGTGTTATATTGCAGAGTTTTGATTCAGTGTTGGAAAAAAGCAGCGAGGAAACAATGTCAAATACTGCGGAAAAAGTGTTTTCATAACATGAGGAGACATTTAAGAAGACAACTGGGAACTTTAGTTTTAAATGGATAATTAGGTAACTGCTTGCACATATACATACAGAATCTTCACTGAGAGATATCTGTGTGTTATGAAAGAACCAGATGGTTGTAATCTGATTTTCACCCAGATTTTATGTCCTCATTAACCATAAAGTTGTTGTGTTTCCTGCTTGAGGACGCTTACTGTGAACTGGGTGAATCTTTGCATTAAGAGAAAAAAAAAAGAGCTGCTCATTTAAAAAGGTTAAGGCTAAAAGGTTATCTACAAAATGTTTATGCAACATATTGTATTTTATACCATTTTATACCACTATTTATGTTTTATATACACAACATAAAAACAGATGAATTCCCCCTTTAAGCAACTAAAAACCATAAATAATGATCTTTAAAAATACATAATCTCTCAATAAGTGGACAGCCCAATTGCAGACTGCATGTCTGTTTTATCACTGACATCAGCGAAATGCAGAGCTCTTTTACCCCAAAGTCAAACAGAAGTGAACACACTCCCGCTGACCTTCATACCATCTGTCAGGGAGTGTGCTGCCCACTGTACTGCAACAGACCCACAGGAGTATGTACCACAACGCTGGGCTGCTGCACTGATCATCCCCTGATTATGAGGTCCATGATCATTGAAAAAACAAGCCAGACTTTGAAAGAAACGGTGTTGCAACTTGGGAAACAATTAAACAAACTTATTTTTACTGTAAAGCAGGATTAACTTTTAATTCCATCTGGATGAAAGAGTCTTTGAAGAATCTGGAATTGCCTTCAAAACAGATTGTTTGTTGTTGAACAACCTGTAGGGGTTTTAAAGTTTGGCTCAACTATATTATATTTATCCTTCACAAAAACACATCCTTTCCTCTGGGATTTGAAAGTAATCATCAATGCAAAAGTCTCAAAAGTAAAAATAATGATCACATGAGAGGAAGTCTGGGGCTAGTTTTGCATGTAATACATCCTCTGGCAACCAAACATCTTGTAACTCCAAAAATATGAGATGAAATGTAATGATGCCGTATGGTTACTGACCACAAAGTCAGCGCAGCCGAGTGGACAAATGCAGAGAAACTTACATTGTTGATCTTGAGCTTGCTCTTGTCTTGTTTCTGCAGGTGTCCCGACAGGTGATAGAGAACAGCTCTGCTGCGGCGCCGGTTGGCGTTGAAGCCTGGCGGGCGAGTTACCTGATGCACCTGCAGACCCGTCTCCTCATCTGCGGAGGAGATGGTAACATGCTGAGCCACAATCCACTCCACAACACAGGGTAAACAATTTAAACGAAGATCCGTGTTACCCTCAACATGGGTTCTTCACAAGTCTGTTACTACCAACAGACAGTAGCAGATAAGGACAAAGGAAGTATGCCGGGTGTGTTGCAGTGTGAATCTGGAGGTTTAGACACAGTTTTCTTCTAGGAAGCTTTAAACAGGAAAAACAAGGTGCTGAATTACAGTCAAGCAGGGTATTCTTGCTTTCTTGCTAAATTACCAAATGTTACTTACTTAATGTTAGATTACTCATATTAGCTTCAGATAAAGTTTGGAATACATCTTCTCTCCCATTAGGAAGAAATCTTTTAATGCCCAATTGCAGCAAGCTAAAACTGCTTCAATGTGCATATGAGCCCCTGACTGTTGTTTTAAGACAGACTTGAAACCTATCCTTTAAGGAAATAATGGTGCTTTATCATGGGATCTTTAACCATAAGCCAAACACATATGAATGCATTGCTTTAGAACCAAATTATTTGGAGCCAGGAAATTTGAATTGCTTGTAAGTAAACAACCGAAGCTGTGAAGGCTCCTGTTAGTGTTGCCATGCTGATGTGTTTCCTCCAGCTTGTATTGGCCAGATTGGCAGCACCTGAATAAACAGGTAACTGAGATACCTCGCCAGCCCACCCTGTGACCAACTCGAGCCAGTGTATATATTTATTAGCCTGGGAACCAGACTGCTCATGTTTTATTTGCTCTGGCACATACGTGAATTGCTAATTTGTCTGGAGGTGACTGGACGAAAAGTTACAGAAGGTCTTAAGGCTCCTGATGTAGACAGTAAAAGAAAAGTAGGTAAGGAAGGATGACATTTTAGTGTCTTTGTTTTTCTAGACTGGAAGCAGCTCTTAAGTGTCGTACAGGAGAGGGACACTAATAATAAACTATTGATTGCATATTTATGGCACCAGCTGGCCTCATTTAACCGTCTTTGTCGTCTCCTAAAAGACAACACTAGTGGTTTTTGTGTAGGCTGAGGTCATTTAGCTAAAGGCTGATGCTCTTTTCTTGTTAATAAAAGATGGCAGAGCATATGGACCCTGAGAAATCTGCATTTGAAACCTTAAGACATTTTTGGAAATTCATGGAGACACATAAAGGTGAGGTCTCAGTCATTGTTACCACTAAAGGTGTTCATCCAAATTCATGTGTAAAGAAGGGTGCTGTCCATACTCACTTTCAACTGCTCAACATGCGTTTGCTGCTGGCAGATTAGGAAATTCAATACAAAGAAAGAGATGATATTTACACGCCTTAGAGAAGATTCCTCTTATTATGCTGGGATTACTGATAATGCTGGTTTTCAGAACATACAGTAATGTTCTCTGGAGGAACTTCTATGTGCTATTGGGGATGTGGGCTGGCTATACAGTTTGAATTATTAATTCAGTCAATTAACAGAGTGTGTATATGTGTGTGAGCACGTTGTAGTGCATACCAGTGTGTCTGTTTTTAAAGGTACTGTTTCTCAGTAAAAAGCTTTGTCTATTACGCACGATTAAGCAGTCCAAGTCTCTTTTTGTTAGATTTTTTTCCATCGTAAATGTGTTTGCAGTCTTGTTCTGTCCTCCTCGCTCCCCCTCCCAACTCACTAACAGATTCGGTGTTTTGAAAAGGCACATCACGCTGAGCTAAGTGCCAAAAAGGAGACGTTGAGCCACTCTGCAGACTCCCACTGAGGAGCAGAAGCAGGTAAATGTGATTGTTTTTGTTCAACTCATCACATCATAAGTGTCAAAGCCTTTCCTTTCCCTCATATTCAGCTTAATTTGCTTAATTTAGCAGAAACCCGAATGTTATGTTAACGGCTATAGTCGTTTCTATGTGATGAATCAGAAAATAGAAGCCATTTAAATTTTTGTTTGTCTTTTTCTCGTCTTCCCTTTCCATCTATTTTGTTGTTTGTCTTCTTTCCCTCGTGGTGTGTACTGCACTCCAAATTTGGGAGCTTGAATTTAAATGTAATAACTCATACGGTGGGTAAAACACAGCCAGATTATATGAAAGCAGGATTCAATCATTTCGCCATTAAGGCAATGAGATATTCAGCCAAATGAGAGAGCCTGGGCAAGAGGGGGAAAATTGGGTAAGTGATTTCAAGCAGGTGCTCTTTCCCACCAGGAAACGCTACCGACAGCAGCTCTGAAAGCCAGTCAAAAAAAAAAAACATTTTAAACACTCCACTTCATCTTAAGAGTCTTGATTAACCGGCCTCTCTCCCTCATCTCCACAGGGCCGGTATTCAACTCTCAAATGTTCTGTAGTGAACTCAACAGGATTTGGAAGTTTCAAAGTAAGATTTGAATGTCTGAATAACTGAGTCTTTAATGTTTGCAGTACAACATCTGCAAGTTAATAAAATATCGAATACAGACTTTCTGAGCACATCATACAGTGATTCCTGATATTCCCTCCACAGACACAACACGCCCCTCTAAGACGTTCAAATCTGCCCTTTCAGCTTTGCATGCTGGGATTTCTGAATCTGTTTTAAGGAGGACGAAAAACAAATGGCTCGACACGCCCCGAACACCTCCGGGCAGGAACTGATGGAGGTTCGGTCACTAAGGTGTGTTCCAAGAAAAATACGACCAAGCAAACAACATATTTACAAGTAAATATGTTTTTATTGGTCACAAGAGAAGTTACTTTAAATTGAATAGTGGAGGGAGACGAACCTGGCTTGGGGAATTATATTTGTTGGCAGGATAACACTATGGTTAATTAAGGTTTGGTTAGGTTTACAGGGAAAAAACACTTGGATGAGTTTAGGGAAAGCTCATGGTTTGGGTTAAAATAAGTACTTTGTTAAGTTTGGGGGACTTGTATGTTTGCAGTTCTACTCCAAAGGATTTTTAATCTGACAGTCTGTTTCACATGGTTTTACATCACGCTAACATCACCTAAACTTAATTTAATGTCAACCACGTTGTATTTTTTAGGTAATTTAGCAAAGTATTTATTTCCTCCAAACATACAACAAGTAAGAATACTTAAGTATTTATTTTTACCCAACAAAAAACTTATAAAAAATATGTTCAGACTACTTAAAGTCTTGAGCTGAGAAACGTGAACACTTTCAGGTTTGGTAAATCGGATGTGGGGCCCTCCTCCCTTCGCTTTGGCTCACAGACCTGTGGCCCCCAGACATTCAGGACCCTTCCCCCCCGACCTCCTCCCTACGTAGATGTTGCAGTTGGATGGTAACGTCACCTGATTTCGTCCTTTGTTCCTGTCTTGACCACTACGGCTACAGGACTTTGGCTGTGTTCGGAAGCACATATTCATACTAAGTATGACGTCAGCGTAGTGGACTGACTCAACCGCCCCAAAATGCATTGCGAACGATAGCGAGTGAACGTGGAGCGGGAGCTACTCAGGACCCTGGACGTTAAGGTCCAGTTAAGAGGAAAACTCACATATATATATAATGGAAAAGGTGCTGATTTACATTTGTGATAAACAATTTTCATTTAATGGAAACTGGGACTGCAATGTCATGATCGAAACAGTCATGATGCAGAGAAGACGTATTGCTTGAGTATACTTCAGTGTGAACAGTCTGCGTGTAATGGCATACTTAATCAATCCTTTAGTAGACAGTGTGCAGAACATACTGATTGAGTGTGTAGTACGCAGTACGTTTATCGTGAGATTTCGAACACAGCATTCATCACTTGAACGTACTGAAGCTCTTCTTCCTTGGAGAGTCTCAGTAAGATTGGTGAACAGTTATTTTTAGATATAAGAATATTTTAAGATCTATCTATTTACAAGGTGTAAAGTCATCAATTGTGGCACATTTCCCGCCAGCCATTAATTCCTGACTGCCTCTAATTAAGTCACAAATACTGCCTAGTAATTTCAATTGTGGCCTCCCCCATCAAGTATCTGCATTATCATATCAGGTGGCGAGCCGTGTTTCATCTCTGACAGATTGTTTATGGTTCACCATGTGCATTTAATGGGGGCAGTCATTAATATTAATGTAATATTCAAATCGACAGACACACTTATTAAATCAGGGTGAGATTTACACCGGGGAAAAGACGCAGGATGAAAAAAGTGATGAAAATGATTAATTGACGCTTAATTGTTGATTGCTTAAAATTATAATAACTGCAGTGGCACTTAACAGCTAAAAGGCAAAACGTGCTGCCTGCTGTCGCCCTCTGCTGAAGGGTAATTACAATTATGTTCAAACTATACAGCCAACATGGGGGACGGTGAGGAACCGGCTTTTTTTATTTGAATCAGCCCTTGTGAAACATGAAAACAACCAAAATGTTACACTGTTGACATAATGAAAAATATAATGATAATAATAATAAAATAATAAAATATAAAAACACATGGTCTCCAAACACGTTTAATGTGTTTTTTATTAATCCTCCATTACCGATTTGTAGGTTACAGATGCAGCATATTGCATTAAAAACATTATGAACTTCCGGAGCTTTCAACTACATCTCATGGTCTTCAGCACAACAGGGGTTGACTCAGTTATCATCGAGCGTGGAACTTCGACCGTGTGATAACAAAGACGGTCGGCCACAATAACTAAGACAGCGTTCACTGATGAAGACCGTGAGATACAACTGAAAGCTCTGGGAAAAGTTTGTTAGTGGTCATTGAGTTAAAATGGCATTTATATATATATATATAAAAAAAAAAAAAACTCACCTGTGTCAGGTCCTTGCTCAGAATCCTGGTCCTTCTTCTTGTCACTGATGTCTTTGTGGGACACGAGGAACAAAACCACTTCACCCTTTTCATTCTTAATGGGTACGATGTCCAGAAGACACCAGAACTGTGAACCTGGAGAGATCACGCATGCAAACATACACCGTCAATGCATCTTTTCCACCCAAATGCACATTGAAATATGATGTGCTGCTAAATACCATCAGGCTATTTCTCTGCATAACCTTGTTGCCCTCATGGATCCAAATAATAAACACCAGAGGCTTTTATATTAACAGCTTAGAGACCACTGGTTTGTGTTTTTTCTTTTCTTTTCCTCAGACCTCTTTGAACATTTTGGTGATGTGATGCTGCGATTGATTGATGATTTACAAAACTACATTTCCAGCTCAGAGAACAAAACCCTGCAGGCAGATGCTATTTGCACGCAGGTGTTAGTAGCCAACAATGCAATTTGCACATGTTTTTTAAATGAAGTTGCATATTCAATTCGGCTAACTAAGGTTTTATAAGCTATACTAGATAAATATTTCTGCCTAAGCCTAACCAAATAGACTAGACTAGATCCTAGACTATCTCAGGACTCAGACACCAGTCTCCCAAGCAGAGGTCGTTCATCCACCACGTCCTCCATCCTTTTTGTACTTCGTCGGATTTCTTACTACATCAGTTTACTTCCTCAGGGGGCCGGGTGTAAAAAGCGAAACATCTGCCGTTTGACTATTCTCACCTGGGAGCAAATAGACGACCGGTAAGGGATTGTGTACCGCCTGTGAAGGTCTAACTACTTCTACACAGAAATTGAAGGTGTTTAGAAATGTACACTGATGTCACATAATGGTGGGTTTTAAACAGATGAACACAGAGTGTCACTAATGCACTGAATGACTTTTAAATTACTTTAATTGGTTCATTTTACAATTAGTGGCATAGAGAAAGTGAAGTTAACCAGACACACACACACACACACACACACACACACACACACACACACACACGGTGGGGGGGGGGGGGGCAGTCCACCCCATTGATCCAGACTGAAATCTCACATTAAGGTATCATGAGTTTCACATATGTGGCTGCGAGTGAAAAATCTCAACTATCGGATGGCGTTCAGACATTGATGTTGCCTTTAGGATGTTATAAAAGTAGTAATAGCACAAAAGTATTAGCATTAAAATATACTTAAGAGTACAAAAATAAAGCACTCATTATGTAGAATAGTCAATTTCAGAATAATATAGGCTGTAAATGTAGTAAAAAGTACAATATATCCCTCTGACTTGTAGTGGAGAGGGAGTATAAAGAAGCATAACAAAGACAAATACTGAAGTAAAGTAACTCAAAGTTGTACTTAAGTACAGTTCTTGAGTGAATGTACTTTCCTTACTTTCCACCACTGCCTGTGGATAAAGGGTCTAGACTAACCAGTAATGTGTTTTCGGTCTGTAATGTCACCCACTGTCCCTGTCTCCACCGCATGTTCACATGTCCAACTTTTGTATGATTAATTTTAACGTTACCCTCACACCGTGGGGAATGGGAGCCCGTATAGAAAGGTAGGCGTGAGTGACTCAGTGACAGTTATAAGAAAACCAGGCTGAGCTCTCATGTTTAAATCCCTGTGATTTGCTCGTGTTGTGTGAAATACATATTGGCAGAGAAACTGAGTTGGCCCCTCAAAACACACTTGGACTATAAATTAGGTGCTCAGTGTAGTAGTGCAGTAAAAATGAATCAAGGAAAGAAATGTTAGGATGAACGAAGTGACTACGTCTTAATATGGTCACCCCTCTAATACTGATTGTCTTAATAAGGTTTCAAAGTATTTTTTCTATGTGTCAGTGATAAAATTGCTAACATCATTCATAGGGGAATAATTTGAGAGGGCGTTATGTTGCCAGAACTTTTCCATGTGTGACTGTATGTTCATTACATTCAGGGGTGCCTGCAGCTATAATGAGACTGTATTCATAGCGGTCCCTCAGCCTGGATGAAAAGCTGCTTCCTCTGTGCTGTCTATACCTTCAGAATTCACTAGATCCCCATGTGAGTAGACGCAGTGAGAGATTGCAAGAGCCATAGATTTATTTTAAAGCCCCACGAGCCTGTGCCTCTGCTAAAAAAAACACAGAAACACGCACACCTTCGCCACATGGGATTCTTCAGACTGCCTTGCCAATTGGCCTTGGATCACATTTGTTACCGCCACAGAACATGCATCATTTAAGCCATCTGTCTTTGTGACGATATTGCTGAGGAGGAGTCGAGCAGATGTTAAGAATCGTAATTAAATCAGTGTCAGTGTTTTAATGCTTTGTTGCTCCTGTGACCACCAGTGTATGTCACTGCCACAACGTTCAGTATAATTAATAAACAGACAAAACATATCATTTTTATAACTTTTCTTAAAGGAGATATTCTATATTTTTCTCTCATCGTAAGCACTCAAAGCCCATACTTTCTTCAAATGATGGTCTCAAATATATAGTGTTATTCTTTTAAAAAAGTGAAAGGAAGAAGAAAGCTCCTTAAACAGCTGGGCACTGTAGTTTTTAAGCAAATGCTCCTCAAATGGGAGTAAATATTGAATTTGTTGGAGACTATTTCCAGCTGTGGATAAATGTATTTGACGCACAGTGAGTGAGGATGATGAAGGAACATGTCGCCCAGTGCAACAGTGAGGCTCATTGATGTGTTTTTAATAGTTTTTGGACAACAATGGAGGAAGAAGATAAATATCAATCTGTGGCTACACAATTCATTGTTGGTTTTGGTCTTTTCGTGGGATTTGTTGATACGTTTAGCTGCTGGCTGATGCATAAATACATGAACATCAGGCTGAAACAAGCTGTTTTGGTTTTCTGTTACTCACCTGTGATCTCTGACTTTATGGGCCACATTTGGTAAATTGCATACTGTTCCCTGCAACTCTGACACTAATTCCCAACAGGGGATCATGCATGTACATAATGCATTTAAACAAGTGGGAGGATTGCCTCAATAAAAACATCAGCCATATTGAGGCTGGATTTGTCCCCGTTTGACTGGAACACAATGGTAAACAATAGCAGTTGAAACAAAATGTACTGGCTTCTGTTCTGCCTCTCCATGCATAACTAATAGCCAAGTATAAGGCTGTCATTAATATATATATTTATGATTATTTCATTAGTTACATTAGGGGTTATAAGGTAACAAGGTTAGATGGGTTTATTATTGTGAAGTAACATAGCAGGTAACTACTCAATCATTTCACCAGTGATTGCTTTGCTACCACTAGTTGTTATTAAATTCCCTGGGGGGAAACTACACCTACAACCATCAAATATGAGAAATATATTATTCCCTCACCTGCCCAGTTATTGTCAGTTCAACTGTCCCAGACTAAACTTCCATATCAGCCTATGTCAGTCTCATGTTTTACCTGTAAGTCCCACATTTTAATGCGTTAGCCCATCATTTTCCACACAGTCGGAGAAACAAAAAGTGTATCTCCTGGTCAGAGTTCAGTTATAAACCACGGAGCGTCTCTCCTGCTGGGCGCCTGTCAGCGCTGTCAGCTGAACGCTCAAGGTTCTCTGCTTCCATCACAGGTAGCTCTGTGGTTAGATTATTTTGAGACTCGGTGTGCAAAGTTTACAGCCTGCCATGCCGTTGCTCCTGCATTGCTCTGTGTATAATGACTGCTAAAAATAGTGAGTTGACGACTGAACAAAGTGAACTCACCTGTGTGGTTGTACCAGGGGTGTGAAGGGCCTTTTAAGTAAAGTTTTACTTTACCTTTATTATTATATTATTAATATCATATTAATATTTTTATTAAACCTTTGTGGCATGGAGTAATTGTGCAGGCATGAGCCCTTCTTTCATTGTCACCATTATCTTTAACCATGCCACTGCAGCAGTGTGGCTCGATGCCATATTACTCTAAGTGTGCCGTGTGCTGCCTCTCAAATATGCAACATATTTCCTAGAAAAACTGGAAATGGAGAAATGTCACAAACTCAGGCATTTCACAATAATTCCCTTGGCCTGTAAGAGCAATATTTACTGTTTCTTTGGAATATTTATAAGTGAAAACTTGTGATCTCAGTACAATTACAGATGAAAATTAATATTACCAGTTATGTCCATAATACCTGAAAATATACCCCATGGTAACTTTACAAACATTATTTCCACTTATTACCTAAAAAATACTTATTACAATACTGTTTTAAGTGAATACACTTCTATGTGTTTGTATTTTACTCATCAATCTCTAAAAATTACTTTTATACCACACTACACTAATGTTCTCTTTAATGTTTCTGTAACTATTCATATTTATTCCCAGTCACTCCAGTCAGTATATATTAACTGACCTGTGACTATAAGGAGTATATGCAGAATATGCTAAATATATTGTGTTGTAAATCATGTTGATATGAATATCTTATGAGTGTGTACTCAGTGGATAAAATGCAATTTTAAAAGTGTGCCCCAGGCGTTGGTGAGGGAACTATGGTGATCTGAGTGAGAGAACTGGATATAATTGTGTTTATTCTTTTTCTTGCTCCCCTGGAGAACAGCTAAAATGCTAATGTGAGCTCATGGAGAGCTGATAAATGCCTGAAACACTTCTAATTTGTAATTTGTGTGTGTTTGTGAGGAACAGGCTTTTACAACCTGCTGCTCTTTCTTATAGGTTTATATCTCAGAGGAGCAGATGTGTCCCTCTGCCTCTCTTCCATCTATAAGTGACTCTCACTGGTCTTATTCCTTCTTTGTGGACTCTGTCTTTGCCTATTAACCTCCTCACTTATTTTTCTCCCTTTCATCACAATTCACAGCTTTGATTTTTTAATAATTAATAAAGAGCGGATATCTCTTCGTCTTCCCTACACACACTTTATTGCTCATTCTAAAGCTTCGGCAAACCACGCCAAGTGAATCCACTCTCATATTACTAGAAATCATCTATTCATTCATCTATTGATGGCATTCATATGAAGTTGTATGTATTTTCTACCTTTTTATTGGCGTGGATTGTTTTGTGGTGAAACACATGTGGTAGCCATTGCAAGATAAAAGCTCTTTTGACTTTGCACATAAAATAACCATGGTTTCCTTTAATAAATGCATGACTCAGTAATTCATACATTCATTCCCTCAGTCAGCTGACTTGTACATATGAAGTCTGGTATAACAGGTGCAGTGTATACTATGTTTGTCAGCAGGATTTCTTTAAAAAAACATAAATTCATTTTTGGAATGGTTGTTTTTTTTCCCCCGTTTATCCATCCAGGGAAGTATTGCATAAATGTTCAATTTTTAAGAACACCCTGTTCAGACTTCACACACTTTTACACTGTGAAGCTGCACAGTGCAATCACAGTGTGATCTGTTGGCCACTGAGCCGGTCCACTTGAGCTGTTGGGAGCGTTAATGGCTTTGCTCAGTGGTCTTGAGAAGAGAAAAGAAAAGCTTTTTTATAACAACTGCACAAACAGATGCATTACTTACCAACCACTTCAGAAATGAACTTTCTGTGCCTGTTAGTAATAATTATGAGATGCAAATCCTCAGTTATTGGCCCAATTGAACAACTGGAGGGATTATTTCCAGTTAAGATGTAACCAACGTGACTGTTTTCCAAAAACATTACCAGTGGTATCTGGGCAGCTTGAATTTCCACACAAGCAAATATATTGATGTGTTCTGTATCCACATGGCAAAAAAATATTTTTTAAGTGGTCCAAAGGTTCAACACATATTTACAGTAATGTCCCATTTTAGAATAGAAATGTGCTTTCACCTGATGTGAAATAGGCCGCTAATGGACACAGTAAGAAACTATTAAAAATCACATGAAACACATTTCACGTCAATGTGCCAGCAAATATGCTTTTTTCACTCAAAATTATTTTTAAAATCCAGTTGTGGCTCCGAACAGGTATTTTTTATTTTTTTTACCTGAAATGAATCAAATGACTTACAAATGACTACAAATAACTCAAATTCCTTTTTAAAAGTTAGAAACTTAAGTTGCTACTTCTGCCAATCATGCAGTGTTTGCCTGCAGATTTTCATGCAAAAACTGAACACCAGACTACTTTATTTCCTTATGTTCTTAGGTTAAGTGGCTGGTGGAGAATGTCTGAGCAAATGTTAATTTGTTTTTACACCGTATGAATATTTAAATACTTCACAAAGTAAATGTAAAACCAAAGTAAAAGTAAACACACAAATGAACGCTCGAGCGGTCTCACCTTCCTTCTTGTAGAAGACCAGCTCGGTCTTGAACTCGCTCCTCTCGTCCAGGGCTCCTTGGATCTGGGCTGTTAACCGGTCGCTCGTTTCCGGGCCGTACAGGAAGTGACAGGCGCAGCTCTTCTGCATGAGCTCGGCTCGGGCGTAACCCGTGAGCTCGCAGAAGCCGTCGGAGCAGTAGACGATGGGGTAGAGCGACTGCACCTGGGCGTTTCCCAGAACAAAGTTGCTGTCTGCGAGGAGAGGAGAGAGAAAGGGGAGAGTGATCGATACCATTGTGAAAGGAGAACTTGAGAAGTCAGCTCTCTAACATCTGATTTGTGACTTGAACTAGACCTGTATGAGCACTAAACTGTTTATTAAAGCTCACCGAGTGGACATTTGGCCTCTAATATCAAGCTCTTATTTTTAACTTATTCTCACATACAACATTTTGATCACATATGCATTTGCAAATACTGTTATTATTGTGTTATTTCTATTTCTAGCCAAAGTATCTTGGATATTAATTCTGTTTTACCATGGTCTAAATGTTACAGACACTTTTATAGTCCTGCCAAGGGTAAACCTCTGGGACTAACACTGAAAACTTGAAATGTTCAGTGTAATTAGATGAGTATTTGTATAATATATCCAATATCTGCACCGCAAATCCAAATACCATCCAGTTAGCAACCTTTAAACACCCAGAGAAAGACTCACACCATATCTGGAGGGATTCTGCATTCCTCAAAGAAACCACCGTTTTAATTTCTATCAAAATATTCAAAACGATGCACATGAGAGCAGCCTCATTGTGAGAGAGGAGACAGACGGCTGGAAGCACAGCTGCCGAGGACGCCCGGCAGATCAGTAACAAGAATTGATCGGGTGAAGTAAACACTGTCAAGAGTCATCACAAAACCTTATGAGGTTTCATTAATTCATGCTCCCTCAAGTAACAATCTTGTGTACAGGCAGGAACATGCCCCGCATGATCCTCTGTTTACTTGCTTTATAGAAGATAGATGTGTGTATGTGTTTGAGTGTAGGCAAGTGGAAAATTTTGCCAGTGCATATTCGGTTAATGGCCCCGGGCATGTAGATGGGTGAACACTCTAAAATCGACTATTTATTACTTTGTGCTCAGGCGTTCTCATAGATCCATCAATTCTGAGGGCCCTCAACACCCTCATTTTAAATATTTCATGGCCTAACGCTAAAGTCTGAGGAGTGTGTTTGTCTGAGTTTGTGTGTGTTTCATTGCCTGTGTTGCTTCGAGCTCATTTGAGAGACAACTTAAAATGGAGTGAAGAGACAAATAATTTACCAAATCAGTGAGAGAGGAGGATAGGACACATGTTTCTGTGACTATGGCTTCGGGCAGAATAGCCACATTATGTCCTATGTCTTTTGCTAAACACTTCTCTCGTCATTAGGAGAGAATCCGACTGCACTTAGCCGAGTCTAGCCTAGGTAATAATGCGTCATTGAGTTATTGACGTGGGTCTGCCGTGGTGAAACTACAACTACTTTGCCCTGTGCGTTCTTACCGTGTTGTTTCATGCAGCCTACATAAACATGGACAACTGGGTGAAAACCATTACTTCATTACATTACATTATTATATAAGGTTGGCATTGAAATTAAAAAAGGAAGTGAAACAAAAGGGTTGTCACATTGAGAATGGTTGCCCACGCTCAACCTCCTGTCCGCTCATTTTTGTCAACATGAATCCCAATTAGTCTGATTGCATTAAACCAACTGTTAAATGTGTGAAAGATAGGCATAATGTGCTGGGCCCACAAATCTACTGTAAAGTTTCAAACATGTTGAGTTAAAAACTTAATCCAGCTCCAAACAACTCATATCTCATATCTTTTTTTTGAAAGAGAGACTTGTATGTTTTGGTTAATTATGATCTGATTATTTGCCTATGCATATCATTACTTAAGAGCCACCACACAACTCAATAAACGCCTTGAAATGTTGACTTGAATGTGCTTTGAAGTTGCTTTGGCTGAAACAGGCTGTGGATGTGACAAAATTGTTGATTCCCCAAAGACATTACTATCAGATAATCAATTTAAACCAACACTACTGCACTAAATGAGTGGCCAATAACCTGTCTACCCAGCAGAGTAGTATATATCCCCATGAGCCTATCTTCAATTAGTGGCCTTTAGAAGTGGAGCTGGGGAGTATCAGAGTTATAGAGTGAAATGGGCGATATGGAGCCTGCTGCTGCTGCTGTGCGGTTCACCTTACAGCGGGTCATAGATCACAGAGCATGCTTAAATTGAACATGCCACCAAAGCATAACTGAAATTGTTCCGCCATATCTAATGTGTTTCTATGTAGAATATGGTCGATATGTTTTTGCCTTACACAGCAAAAATGCATTATTAGGTTTGAAAACGAAAAGAAGACAAGAAATACAGCACATTAGTTATGTATTTACACTTTATTTTGTCTTTTAGAGGAGATTAAAAGACATGCTGGTTGACTGTGTAGGCCATTTTCTGAGGCACCGAAGGCCGTTTTCAGGAGGGGAAGACCTGTGGTTGGGTATATGGAGGTCCTCATGGTGGTCTACCGGCTGGCACATGAACTGTTTTACACCGTTGTCTCCGTGGTCTTCGAGATGTCAAAGATGACGGTGTTTGATGTTGTACATCAGATTTGCGACGCAATCCTGTCTTTCCTGGACAAAGTGTTCCACTGCCCCTCACTGGCACAGTGTGCTGAAGTCGGCCACGGCTTCCAACACGTCGGAGCCATTGATGGATGCCACGTCCGCATCAGGGCTCCCCAGGGTCCCAATGCACAAGATTACAGTACATGAACAGGAAACTCTTCCACTCTGTCCAGCTGTTACCCTGGTTCAGACGACATCCAGTGCCGCCACCTGTGAGGGGATGAACATGGAGATCAGCATTACAAGGACAGACTAGACATGGACCCCTCCTTGCTATCTGTGCCAGGCAGGAGGGACATTTGTGAAGGCTCTTCACATCCAGAGGAAGAGGCCTCAGCAGCAGTTTGGCCGTGGTTTGGCACCGAGCATGAGGCAACGAGGGTTGGCCAAATGGACGGCCTTTTCCCAAGTGCCTCATGCATGCCATCAAACCACGGCCAAGTAGCTGTGCCTGTGTTGGTTGGGGGATTCTTTAACTGCTGTTAACACCATGGATAACAGACTGTTACTGAAAGGACAGATGAAGCAGAGTGCACAGTTCCCCTCCAGCGCCATTCCCTTCACCACCTGCCTGTAGGTCAGAATTTGCTTAATCCGCCATACACATTTAAAATGACAACTTTTTAACCCCCAAATATAATCCCCGCCTGATTCGGCTGCATTTCTTTTCCAAACTTAATTAATGATATTCTTAAATGCTAAATACAAAACACTCAAATTGAAGAAATATCTAATGCAAAGGTTACGCTACAACGTAATGTTCATTGTTCGCCTGTGGGTTTAACACTGTTGAAAGTTTAAAACATATAAACATATCAGCAGGTTATGGCCTTATAGGAAATGCTTAATAAGCAACAGTAACTTACATGATGATCTGTGTCCCTTGTCGGCCATGTTGATCGTTTGTTTTTGTGAGCGGTTGGATGCTGCGTCGCTTTAAATGTTGCTGCTCCAAGGAACTGTGGGACGGCATTGTTTCCTTTCCTTTTGCAAAGGATGGTCCAGTGTACCCTCTGCTAAAGGCAATAGGAAAGGAAGCACTGAAGCACCTTTCCTTAGCATTTAGAGACTTTGAGCAGCTCTTCTCATGGCTGCCACTTAGATACTTCCGGGTCCTTTCACTCAGTTAGGAACCTTCCTGAGCAAAAAAAGGCTATTCGACCACAGCCTGCGTCTGTACAGAAGAGGGTGGTGTCTGCCAGCGCAGGAGTGTGCTCAGGTTGTGGTATCCCTCAGACTGGTCACCACACAGAACAATCCACCTCATTAGCTGATTATTTCCATGTCTGCACACTTCCTCTCTTCCCTGCTCACACTTTCTTTTTATTCTCTGTGTTGGTTCAGCACAAATATCTGGTGATGCCAAATAAAACACCAAATAACAGAGATGTGAGGGCCAACTTCCCTAGAATAACCACTCACTCACTACTGTCATGCTTCCTCTCTCTATTCATCCTGTGGGAATCAACCCTGATGTCATCCAGTGCACTGTGCTTAGATATGCTACCAGGCATGAGACAGGAGGCTCAGAGGCCAAAGCTTCTTCGGGAGACGACTCGCAGTAATGGTATAACAACAACAAAAGGTAAAATGCTCCATAGTGCATTTGTTGGGGACTATTTTCAGCTGCAGATTAATGCACATTTTGTGCACTAGATACCAGCAGAACAGTGTATGTGGGATAGAGTTTGAAATAAACTACAGTGCCAATGTGCATTTTAATAAAGGAACATGTCACCCACTGTGACTATAGGTTTTTAACAGTGTTTTGGACAACAATGAGCATTATGGCACAGAGCTTTTGGTCTTTTCATGGGATTTGTTAACAATAAGGAAAACATTTACACACACACACACACACACACACACACACACACACACACACACACACACACACACATTTATCAAAAGCACCAAAATAAAACAGTCAGAAAGCTTTATACACATGGCCCTTTTACATAAATTGTGATGGCATGCACGAACTCAATCTAACTCAGCTTTCTAAAATGATCAAGCATTGTCACTGTTAGCTTTTTTCAGTCTTCCCAGTCTTAGTTTCTGTTGCCAGGATACAGTTTTCATCTTCTTCTTCCCTTAATGACTGCCCTGATCCATATCCATGTCTCTCTCTCTCTACCTCACTGTCACCGTCTCGCTGTCTCAGTTACAGTTGCATTTGTTCAACTCCCTCTTTCTGTGATTGTTCTTGTCACTTCCTGCTCAGTCTTGCTCTGCTGCGTTCTGCCTGTCTCATCCCCCTTTAAATTCAGAGCTGGCTTTAATGAATGTCTGTCTTCTGTAGTTTTGTCACTCTCTGTGAGGTCAAATGGGGCTTTCTGAGACTTGAGTTACAAATGAAGAAGAAGTGCTAAATTTGACCTTGTGTGCAAGAATAGCTGCTGTGAGTGTGTTGTGCACTACTGTTCCTGCATGATAAACAGGTTGATTACCTGATTGATGTGCACTTATTTAACCACAAACTAATCACTCTTTTGTTTTGTTTCTGATATGCTGCACCCAACACCCACAAATGTTGAGTTGATGAGACAACATTTAATAAAATAAGCATGTCATTTATATAAAAACAGTGGATAGTAAAAGCTGGATTTTTAATGGGCCACCAGCTTTCTGCAATGCTAGTTGTTAGTTTGTGCTTTACTTTTAATCCAGTGTGTCACACTGAAGCGGAGAAAGGGAGAGTGTGTGAGGTCTGAGAGGACGGTCAAGAATCGGGAAATACACAAAAAGTTGAGTACGTTTGCTGCCATTCATTTTTGTCTCCTTAGCAACCAGCTGACTCTGAGCCTGAGCTAATGTCTGTTCTTCGAGATCATTATGAGTGACTCATTCAAACCACTTTCCTGTCCCCGTCATAAATATCTGAACTAAAAAGACACTTTAGGCACTAGAAGGTGAAGCTGTTTGGTTGTGCCTCGTTCGCTCTTGATTGTGGAAATAATCATGTAAATTTAGATACAAAGACAAAGTGTATATTCATAACCAAATGTTATTCCATAAATGTTACATTTTACAACTTATAAAACAATTTCTTCCATATAAAAAAAATGTCTTTGTGCTTGTGCAATTTCTCTGTATATCCCACACAATGTGTATACTGTAATATAATATATATATAAGTAATCTAACAAAAAGCTGTATGTACAATAGTCGCTCTGCTGTGAAATGCAGCCCGAAGCACCACCTAACCCAGA
This sequence comes from Lateolabrax maculatus, assembly GCA_031216445.1. Classification (NCBI taxonomy): domain Eukaryota; kingdom Metazoa; phylum Chordata; class Actinopteri; order Acropomatiformes; family Lateolabracidae; genus Lateolabrax; species Lateolabrax maculatus. The sequence continues at coordinate 2,670,354 of CM062208.1, read as the reverse complement.
CAAATGACAAAGCCTCAGCCATGACTGGACATTAATGTCTGCTTCTAAGTCTCCAATCTCATCAACCTGTCAGCAGAGTGATCCACTTCTTTGTCTGGACAACGTCTGTCATGGTACCTGAACGAAATCACAAACGTCTTGTTGTTAAAACATGTCCCTGGTGAGGCCTATTGTCCTGCCTGTTGTGCAGCTCAGAACAAAAATAGCCCCTGTGGAAAGGCCTGCTGTATGGCTTCATGTAACATGGCCATGTTTACAGCAAGGGTTTGTCCTGTTGTTAGTCCTTTGTACAGTGTGTCTTTGCCAATACATTCTTTCTTCCCAACAGAAGACTTTCCCCCTAATAGATATTCAAGTAAAGATGTAATTGTTAAGATTAACACCCGTGGTTACTGGTGATACAGATATTAATAAAACAAGTCCCAGAGTTCAGTTCAAGTTTTTTACAGAAGAATACAAGCAACTCATCCATGCACACTACTAAATAGAGAGGTAACTACTGAGTGTTAATACATTTAATGGCTATAGCAAAATAGATGCCAGCCATAAATAGTATCTAAATTGGGTTTGATACGATAAAAATCGATCTTATAACTTAATAATGTCTATTTCAATAGGGAACAATGCCACATACCACAGCATTTATGGTCAAAGCTGACAATAAAATAGGAAGTATGTACAATACAAGACATTAAAAGAACATTATCCTACTTTATCAGCTACTAATTCAAATACACAACACAGAAGCTTACAACACACATAAAAAATATTACAATTTAAACTCAAGCAGGACCAATTGTTGTGAAACATTAATGAAAATAAACCGTTTTTAGGTCATGGAATACATTTCTAATGGAATCACTACCTGGAGTCACAGTGGAGTCAAGGATCCTGCATCACAGACTGGGGCAGTGATATGTGCACCTTAGTAGAATAGTAGATTTATATATTTCAGTTTGAGTGTGTGTGTGTGTGTGTGTGTGTGAACGTGAGCGTGATGGGATTAAAAAATTCACCCTACAGCAAGAGTTTAACCATGCAGCTCTTCTTGGGTGTACACTCCCTCACTACCACATCAGAAACTGCCCGGCGGTACACTCTCAAACTGTTATGAAGTGCTTTGAGAAACGGGTTCTCCTGCACATCAAAAACCACATCCCGGCGAGTCTGGACCCTCACCAATTTGCATTCCTGGCCAACAGATCCGCAGAGGATGCCACCTCTACTGCCCTCCACTCAGCCCTCACACACATTAAAAAATAATAAAACTGTTCGTTGGTTTCAGCTCAGTATTCACCACAATCACCCTCCTGAAACTACTTGGCAAGCTCAGCACTCTGAGTTTGAGTACAACTCTCTGCGAATAGACATCGGACCGCCACATGACTCCACTAACACAAGTGCACCCCAGGGCTCTGTGTTAAGCACCCCCTTGTTCACCCTGTGCACTCATGACTGCACCCGACCTGGAAAGAGCTTAAATGTTAAGTTTGCAGACAGTAGTTTGCAAAAATAACTGAGACTTCATGTCAGGAGAAAATCCGCTGGGTGATGCACAGAGAACAACCAGCTGTGCAACATCAGCAAAAGTAAAGAGACGATCCTCTCTGGCCAATCAGAGGTCTGCAGTATTTTAGCTCCATTTTTTAGTATCGGCTCAGCTTGCTTGGAACCTCGATGGAGGTGATACATCTGCTATAGGTGAACTGTCTAGCAAGAGATCCTGGTAGAGTCTGTATCTGTCTCTCTCTCCTCTCCTCCATGGCAACATGTCAGTGGCCATTACTGTACTCTCCTTGTACTGTCAATCAGTGCTCTTGCCGCTCTTTCCTTTCCTTCCCTTTCCTGTCACTGTAGCATGTGTTTATTTTCAGACTTCTCCACTGTGCTGCTCTCTGGACGCTTGTCAGCAAAAGTGGTGCAACAAAATGAGAAACACCGTTACTGTGGCATTTAAAAAAAGACAGAGTAATAGTTTTCTAGTTTTTTATTTGCTAAAATGGCCCATGTTAAACAACTGTTACGATATGCAATTAATTGACAAATTTCACAACATCAGTGTTGCCAAAGTTAAGCAGGGCGTCTCAAGATATGACAGCTCAATCTTTTTGAAATAGGATCACATGGAACTGTCTCTGCGGGTTGCTCAGATAGTTCCTAGACTGTATGAACTGTCAGAATAAATTATTGGGAAAATATTCTTTTAGCTGTTTCTGTCTCCCGAATCGTTTTATTTTCTTTCTAACTATGTTGCAGCCTCACCACAGAGTGTTTATTGCCCTCCTACATATTCTGCACTGTTTTATTGGTAAATATTTTCTTCAGAAACTCTGCTCTTCAGAAACCTGGGGTTATAATAGTGTCTCAGAGGCAGAACCGATGAGCTGGAAGAGCTTTCAAAATACAGCACTTTTCAACCAAAGTTGAACTTGTTTGTAGCAGCACAAGAGTTGAGTTCATAAATTCACCAGAAAACATCTTAACTTCTTTTGTCCAAAGTAAAACGCTTAAAAAAGACATTTGAACAATGTAGTATTACACTTATCCAGTGAACAAACAAGTTTTTTTGTGTTTTTTTTCTTGTAGATCAGAAAAACAAACATACTTGAGATAACAGAGCACAGTTACTGTGCAGTGTCAGTGTGCTTGTTCCTGACCACAGGGCTTAATTTATATATTTTTCTTTATTGAATTCACAAATATAAAGTCTGAGGTCATGTCTGCACTAATGTGGGTCCATTTAAACAGGCCTACAGGATCTGATGGAATAGATATGCATCGAATCCATCAGTCATACACACTCCTGGTCCATCTGGTCCATCTGGGAGAGTGTTGTCAGGGTGAAACAGGGTAAAGATGCCTTTTGAAATCTAGCTCTGAAGTGGGAAAACCGTCCTACGTCTTTCTTTTTTCTTTATAGAGTGCAGCCTCTGTTCATTATGCCACGCATAAACTGTTGAAATTTGCTATGCTGCTTATTTATTTCCAGGGGGTATTATCTGTGTAATAGATATTCAGTCTTTGTGCGGAAGTAGAAGGACAGACGTACGACCAATGGATCTACCCCGCAAACATGCCTGAAGGCTCAGCAGCTGTACAGCCTTGATGAATAATCTAACACACTGGCCTGGCAACAACTTGAGACAATTACAGGATTGGACAGTGTGTGTGTGTGTGTTTGTGTGTGTGTGCGTGTGTGTGTGTGTTTATGTGAATGGGTGAGAGACGCTGGTATTGATTGTTGAGCTATGTTATTGGATTACCAGGGTTTGCCAGCCAAATTGTGATTGGATAATTCTCCAGATTGGATCGTGCAACTCTGGAAGGCTTGAGATGAAACAATACATGTATATGTAAACAAAGAGACCAGCAAAGTTTACAGGCTTACAGACTCAGATGTGCAAATGGTTAGTGTTGTCAGTAGGGGCATCGCAAGACGATGACTATGACGATGATATCAGGGTGGGTCCAGTCATTTTTGAATGGATCAATATCCGCCCTATAAAGCCTGATCCATTTCCAATTTCCATTCGAAGGATACATGTTAAAAGACTGAGCCTAAGTCTGCATGTCCCAGGCATAAACATACAAAACATAGAGGAAAGAAACAATATTGCTCTGGTAAAGTAGAGCATTATCAACCCTCCAAACTCTTTATATATGGAGCGTCGGTCTTAAAGCAACGCTTCAGCGTGTTCAACAGAAATCCGAAGCTCGACAGGCCTGCTGAGTCTAGTCACGGTTGCTAAGCTGTGATGGGAAAATCGCTGATCGAGGGACGGGATTTTTGTGAACTGTCAGTTAAAACCCAACCCACCCCATCACGGCTCCAACAATTTGCAAATATGCAAACAAAATTAAAGCATCAACAAAGCGCAAGCATAACATTTCATTCTCGACTGTACACCTGCACCTCCAACAGACTGCTGCCGTGACTGCTGCAGACACTCATATATCCCTCGTTGTATATCACACAGCAGCTGCACTGCTTAGATATGTAAATGGAGTGTTTTTAAATTTCACTGGAGAGGTACTTTAACTGCACTTTTGTTAAAACATTGATTTAATTTGCCCTCCTTTGCAGAGTGGTGACAAGGGACACCGCTATTTGGCGGAGATGCTGAATCCCTACAAGGCTACATTTTCTGACGATGACCTCTGACCTCTGACCTCTCTGCGAATGGTATACTGTGGACGTGTGTCTTTGGAAATCAATATTGCAACACATCATACGATTAAGACATTGTGTTCTGCACATGAATCAGGGAGAGACAGACCAGCTGCTGACCTAAGTTCAGTTTAAACGAGCCAGTACAGTGCACGTTGGCTTGCCTTTGCACATTAAACAGGTTGTCTGTCGCAGACTTTGCCAGCAGCAGGCAAACTAGAGCTCTCATACTAGCTATCCGTCACTGACACAAGGCAGCTTCATTCTGCTCACGTACAGTAAGCACAAACACACACATTTCTTTCCCTCGCTTGTTTTCTTTTTGCTTTGATGCCATGATCACCGGGTCTCTTCTGCTCCTGTCATTCCCTTTCTGCTAACATGCAGCAGGCCACGGCGGAGCTGTCTCATTCATACTCATCAGGATTGGTACGTGAATGGAACATGATATGAAGGTGTGAAAGGTTCGGTCCTGAAATTATCCTCGCGTGGATTAGGCTTGTGTTACTGTACGACTCAACAAGTGCTCATGTGCCGCCCTGGTGCATTAAAATGCTTCCTCACACAGACTTAACGCGGGTCAGATACAAGACAGGACGTGTGTGCAGAAACACGTAGACTCACATGCAGCAGAAAAACATGTGGTTTTTGATTTTGATATGAGTTGTGAGTTTTCTGAGGCGTGCGTGTCGGGAGGACTGTAGCTGGGGGCTAGTTATTGGCTGTCTGGTAATCAGGGTCCCTTCAAAGTGCCTTTGAAGGGACCCTGGGCAGCAGCTTTGAAAGGTGGAAATGGTGGGGGTTGTTTGTGTGTGTGTACTTTAGTGTGTCCTCTGATGCCCTTTAGGGACTGAAGCATTGTATAACTCCTGACCGCCTTCGTTTACTGATGTAGCAGACTAAGAAGATATGATGATGTGCATCATCTTGTCTGTAAATAGAAGGTAGTATTTACAGATTGAGCAGAGGGGGATTAATGGCAAGGTGCCTGCACTTTAGGTAGGGAACATCCAGCTGCGACTTAATGGCACCTGAATCAACAGACTCGAGGAGTGGCGGAGAGAATATCAGCCCTCATGTGGGATCAATGCAAGATTAAAAACACATGGGTCCTGATTTTGTGTTTGAGAAGAGAGAGAGGGAGAGAGAGAATGCATGCTGGGACAAAGATGAGACAGGAAGCAGTGTATACAGAGGCTGTGTAGAAAGAGGAATAAAGGAAACACACAGTATAGATGATAGCAGAGGAGGCAAGAAGAATGAGATACAGAATGAGAGAGTGTGGAAGAAATATTGAAAAACAAAGAAAGGGAACTCTCGTCCAGAGAGACACAAATCACATACTGGACCTCAGTGATTTGTTTTTCTCCTTCAAGTCTTTCCCTTATTTTTTTCTCAAACTCTGCCTCAGCAAATCTTCATCCACTTTATCAAGTTTACAGATGAAAAGGGAGCAGAAGTTTGGGATGGAACAACCTGGCTGTGGCATTGAGGGTGCTTGAGGTTTTCTGTGGGAGACACGTTTTTTTGTTGTTGCTGTCTTTCGTCTTCTTCTTCTACACTTCTCCAAATATCACGGTGTCAGACACAAGAATTACTCTGAGTCTGTGACACCTTAGTTCAACTCAAACAAAGAAGAAGAATGTGGTTTATTTTGAAAGGAATTATTATCAGAAATGCATCAGAAAAGAAACCAAACCAGTTTTAGAATTGATGTTGTGATGAACTGAGTACTGAGTAGGGTTTGGTGGTGAACTCAAGATGAAATACATCAGTACTACCGATTACCAATCACGTTAAATCAATCGGTGCCAAATTTGGGTACCCGAGAGCCTCTGGGTGAGAGAGCAACATCAACCAAGACGTTGAACAAAATTATATTTATTATATTTATTATATATTCCAGTTATACTCCGGCTTAGCATATTTACTAGTGTTAGCCAACACATTAAATTCCTTACAACAATTTAATAGACTAAAATAGTATGTGAGGTTCTTTAGTATGTCTGAAACCTTACAATGAAACCAACAGAGAGAGTAAAGTACAAAAAAAGGTGCGTACCGGTGCTGGTATTGGTCCAAATGTGAACATTTCCCAACCCGAGTCCTGAGAGATTACATTATTTGTTCCTACTGAAGACACAAATCCTTTAAAACAGGTCACACAGTCATAGTTTAATTTTTCAACAGGGCTCAGTAATTTCCTAAAACAGCTGGGCACTGTGGTTTCCAGCGAACGTTACTCAAACAGAAGTTCACAGAACATTTGTTTTGGACTATTTTCAACAGCACATTAACACACAGTTGGAGCACTAGAGAGTTTTCAAAGCACCAGGATGTGTATGTAAGATTCGCCAAAAACAGACTACCATGTCAATGTTCATGGTACTGAAGGAACATGTCACCCAGCCGACGATGTGGATTATTAATGTTTTTTTTATTTTTTTTATTAGGTTTCTGACAACAATGAAACTATGGCACAAAATAAGTCATACCAGGCTTTGGCTACAAAATCAATACTTGTTAGTACAGTAGGGCCAGATTATTGCTGGTTGTGGTCTTTTCGTGGGATTTGTTGGCAATAAGAAAAATACAGAATACCTCCGGACTCTGAAGCTCATACCAGCTTAATGAAAGCAGAAACTAATATCCAACGTCAGAAAAGGTTAAAAACTTCTATATTATCCTTGACGCTGCACATAATACACTGACATGTATGCAAGCCATTCTGCAGTTCCTCTCTGTTAATGCACATTTATACAATACGACATCGCTTGTGGCCTGTACTCTACCCTCACATATAATTTATGCATCAATCAAATAGGGCTTACACAGTGTCTAATTTATACACTGATCTGAATGACTGATTAGACACACTGAAAGAAAGCACAGAATATTAAAGAAAAAAACACAATAAACAGAACTATTTAATCCCCCCTCACATTTCTTTCAACTATATGACACCCCAGGAGGCTTTATAGACTCATATATTTACTGTATTTATATATATATCACAGATAATTAATTTTGCTTACAAATTAATCAGTTATTGATGGTGCTCTACAACTGTGTGCCACTGTAGATGAACATGACGTGTTGGATTTGCATGTGGATGCTACAGTCAAATTTACAAATTAAAGCAAAAAAACCCCAAAAATAACATGAGCCTCTAAAATAGAAAACTTATTGGAGCTTAGTGTAAGGTCTAGATTTAAAAGAGTAGATGTTCATTACATACACAAACTGAGCTCCAAAGTGAGTGGTGGAGCCGTAAACAGGCCTGTAGTTAGTATTGTTCCACTTGTAGCCTTTCATCTGACTGATAGATGATCTAATTGGGAGAAATAATCTTGTGTTTTACACACACAATCCTCTTTGACTTGTGTACTGTCCACAATCATTAAAGTATATACATGCTCTGTTCACTCTAAACTTTGCACTTTTATCATTTCTCCAACAGAATCATTAACATTGAAACTGAGTTATTGGTATTAAATTCCCTTTTTTTGCCTTTGAACAATGAAAAGTATTGGAACTAATAAAATATTTAGTAAATATGCATCTGTGCACAGATGCTTCATGTTAAAAGTCTTCTAGCAGCTTAAAGGACATAATCATTACTTTATTTTTAGGAGATTTTTAGTGTGAAAGACCTTGAAAGACAGAATGTTTATACTGATCAAAAACCCACCACATAGAACTGATTTAAGTGAATCAGTGAGTGAAAACAGCAGGTTTGTAAGTATGACATAACTGCTGCTGAAATTACACTTTCCATTTACTGAATTTAACATTTGAGTCATTAAAGTGTGAATAATTCCACCCTGCTGAATGTTTATAAGGAATTTTATTGGGGCCAACCTTTATTCACTTCTATTTGAACACCAGCTTTTATTTGAGAATTTAAAGAGAAAAAATATATATTTTGTTGGATGAAAAGGTATGTAAGATGATATGGTGTGAGCAATAAAAGTAACCGCAAATCAATCTATCATCTGCTCTACTGCAGGTTCATCCAGCCATGTGATCGGGGTCTACATATCAACCCTTTGCGTCTGTTGGTGTGTGTGTGAGTGTATATGGGAGGACTGGGAGATGGCGTTCAGTCTCCAGGGACAGATGCAGTGGCTGACACCCAGATTAACTCACTGACCTTCAGCTGCACCCTTCCATAGGCTCACGGTTCACTGCTCTCGTTAATATGGGCTGTGAGTCTGCATATGTGAATAGATCCTCCCTGCTGCCAATGAATAAAATCTATTAAAATTTATTTTCAATCTCATGATTAGCTTTGTAATGTTTCACAATTAATCACATTTACAAATTTTACAAACTTCAAAGACCACTCCACAGGGAGCAGAAGTGGTTAGAATGAAAGTATAGACATAAACATGCCATTAAAAATGAACTGAACAATACAAAATTCAAATGGACATATCTTTTTGCTCTTCCAGGTGCTTCTTCTTCAGATGCTCTTAGTGCCTCCTACCCACTTGTAGGAGACTTTGTTACAATGCTTTTTATAAATCGAAGGGTAACAGGGCCCTGATTCTTTTCTGATAATCTGGCTAATTTGAAAATTCATGGTGTATAAAGCTGCACTCCTCCCACACACCCATAATGTTCAGACACACATGCACCAACACACTGCCCAATCAGCCTCCAAGGCAACAGTCCAACACCCTCCTCCTCCTCCAGTGAGAGTGTGTGATGGGCAAAAATAGGAAACTAAATATGTTGCTGTCACCGCCGTCTCCCTCTAGCAGAAAACTGTATGCGAATGTGTGTGTGTGTGTGTGTGTGTGTGTGTGTGTGTGTGAGTGTGTGTGTGTGTGTGAGTGTGTGTGTGTGTGTGTGTGTGTGAGTGAGTGTGTGTGTGTGTGTGTGTGAGTGTGTGTGTGTGTGTGTGCTCACACTATGAGCGAGGCTTCTTGTAGAGACAATGTCCAGCTGCAGGTACCAACTCTCCACTAATCAGGCTGCCTGAAAACCAGTCACCTAAACCAGTGATGCTTCTGTTTCCTTATGAATTGTTCTGGCACTGGGGTAATTTACCCGAATATGACGAGACTGTAAAGATTTTAAGTTCAGACAAGAAGTGTTCAGTTGATGACATTTGCTCTCTCAGTAACACATGCGTGTCAGGAGTAATTGTCCATTCAGCAAGCAGCCTAACCTTTATGGCTTAATTGCTGCAGCATTAACAGCTCAATGATAACATTAAAAATTAAAATCATCATCTGTGGCTGACGTGCCTTGCAAGGAAAGCCTTGGAGGGGAAAGATTGACATCTCTATTATGGTTTATTTTCACCAGTTTCACCCCTATTATATTGCTTTCTCTAAAGTAGAAGAAAATAACGTTTTTTTTCTTGTTTTTTTTTTAAGAATTTGAGTCAAATACAATGCAGGGACATTCAGCAGATTATCTCAAGTCCCAAGACTTCAAACAAACTCCACATGGTTCTGAATGTAATATGTGATTCTTTTTTCTAACCTATTGTCATGCTCCCTGCTCCACTGGAGCAGTTGGGGGTAAAGGGCCTGTGCTCAAGGGACCTCAGCAGAGGTAATGGGAGAGGAAAAAGTGCTGCCATTTCAAAATCCCCATCCAGCTTTACTCAGCCTGCCAGGGATCCAACCAGCGACTTTTTAATATAACCGACAAACACAAAGGGTGTTGATACAGTCTACAATTCCTTATTTTTCACCTCCCTAAACTGCAAAAACTGTTTTTACGTTCCATTCATTCCATTCTTGAATTCTAAGTTTAATTATAAAATGTAGAATTTAGGATCTCTTAAATGAAAAAATGACTGAATAACATTTTCTAAATACCACACCACCACGAACACCAATTCAAAGGGTTTTCATGTTGCAGGAGCATCACATTCTTTTAAATAATAAAGGCAATGGCTATAAGCTCTGATAGTTCAGTGCTTACTGATGACATTTAGTTACTTTCTGGAATTTAATGTATGCAGACAAAAGTGTCGTACCTGATCATATTTACTTTTATTATGAGTCATTTTCGCGCTCCATAAAACACACCGTCACATCTCTGTAGTGTGATATATTGTGATATACTCCTAACAGAGAGTGAGAGAAGCCTGGTTTCATAGTGCTTTATTTAAACACAGATAATAAGTACACGCTTGATGCCTGCTGATTAAGAAATGCATCAGTCTTGACACAGTCGACTAAACACCGATTCAAACTTGAGGCGTGTGTATATTCTTTGAGAGCGCTGAACATTGGAGGAGTCTGCAGTCGAAAAGGCTGGGCAGAGAAATGTGAAACGAACCACCTCTGTGACAGCTGACAAACTGTGTGTGTGTGTGTGTGTGTGTGTGTGTGTGCGCGCTCTCTGTCAGCAGCTCTGTGTCCCAAAGATACCGGGCAATGTTGCCAGGCGACAGGTACCAATTGTGTTGCGTTTCCGTGGAGACAGTCGGCAGGGTGGGGCTTTGATGAGAAGAACACAGTGTTTCTGACTCCCTCACATGTTCCCTCCCTCCCTCTCTCTCCCTCCCTCCCTCCCTCTCCCTCTCTCTCTCTCTCTCTCTCTCACACACACACACACACACACACACACAGACATACAGTACCAGTAAAGGAGTCGGCCATTCAGATCTGACATAATGAATTCTGTGGGTTCATGATCTTTTGATATAGTGGAAACTCACACCAAAAAGAATCATTTGACTCATCAGTCCTCTAGAAAATTCAATTGGCACTTAATCCAACAGACTCAGGCTCATAGAGCGCATCAGTACAGCCTGCAGTGACCTACGATGGAGCACTTCTGCTTTTAAGAGCGAATGTGAATAAATAAGTGAATAAATGTGAATAAAATATCCTTGTCAATGTAATAGAGATAGTATTTTTTTTTTGATAATCAGAATATTTTTTCCAACCCACCAGTCCTGATTGTTGCACTCTGCTCTTTAACAGTTCTTCCATTTCAGTGTCATTGGCTTTTGTTTGATTAAGTTTAGTTAACTCATAGTCACAGTTTCTTTGTAGATGAAAATACATGTAATCATTTGATGAAGCCATACGCAATTGCATCCAGAAAAGCAAAAATGGGTTTGTCTATTGACTGCCTCACATTTATTTGCCCGTAAAGATGCAAGGGACTTTCAATTTAACTTTACATAAGTGTAAAACATTTATTTTGTTACTTTAAAATAACTTTGAAATTAAAACCCTTAAGATTTTCATGAAATAAAGACCCTTTCGTGACGTTATTTATGGTTGCCACTTTCTATATTGTAGTTTTTCTTGTCAGTGGCGGAGTCCGCCTTTCCAGTGCTGGATTCACATAGCCTTCAAATGCCAGGGGATTCATACAACAATGCAGCCTCACTTTCCTACAGTCGTATCAGAGCCGTACTGATCATCCTACTGCTGCTAGTTTATATTGGGAGCATTCAACTGGCATCAAATGGGGTTTTATTGTGAAGCAGTCACAAGCAACACAGTGTATTTGTCACTGAGGTTAGCGCTGACAGTGATCATTCAAAAATATGTCTAAAAAAACAAGAAAGCTGTCATCAAGACGGGGATCAGTTTTAAATATTACAGTAATATAACAATAAGGAGCAGTCGGGGTGAACTGTTAGGCTGCTAGATTTTTGACAGACTCTGTTATTAAAACTATGTGAGCAGGGCTGCAACTACTAATTATGAACGAAAACAGTGGAAAATGACCAGCTCCTGTTCCCAGAGCCCAGGGAGATGTCTTCAAATAGCTTGCTTTGTCCAACTAACAGTCCAGAATCCAACTGAAAATTGGATGAAACAGAGAAAGAGTGCAAATCCACACATTTGAGAAACTGGTACCAGCTAATTTTTGGCATTTTGCATGAAGAAATTTGGTTACACTGTACACACTGTAGCTGCTGAATGAGTGTCTGCTGTAACCACGGGTGTCACCAAATCAACCAGGACTACCACTACATAGTAGGCTGATAAATGTAGACAATAGACTACAGTAGACTAATGATGTACACCTTTAATTTGACAAATGAAGCTCTGTTTATTGTGTGGACATGGCAGAGCTAATTACCAAACACCCATTAGCAGCCGAGGAAGAGTCTAATGTGGAAGATTTAATTGCACTGAGTCTGACTGTTAAATTGTCATTTTGTGTGTTTCCCCTAGAGTTCATTACGGCAAGCAATTGTCTTGGCCATTTAAAAGATAAGAAAGTAGTCATGATGATATCAATTCTTACTTCTTTTTTTTAATTACACAATTAGAAAAGAGCACAAAAGGTTGTTGAAATGTCAAGTTAGTCAAGCAATGAGAAAACGGTAAAGGGATTAGGGTTGATTTGGAACAGGTCTTGTATTTTTGCAGCCATGTCTGTGGTTTGTGGACTATGAACTAACAGCTATGGTTGGAGGAACATGTTGGTAATTACATATTGGAGCAAAATCTGCTTTGTGTTTATCTCCCTCTTTCCTTCTCAGAGATGATGAGCAGTTACAGCACAGCCTCCTCACAAAGCTTCCTGCATTTCTTTTTTTTAAATTATTATTTTCTCCTGTACACCCACGACTAATGGAGCCCGGCTCCTGGTACAGATGTGACCCTCACTATGATGTTAAAACCTAATCTCATTGGGAATACGTGGCTTCATGTGTACGTCTTACATAGCAGGTGAATGCTGCTTGTTTTAATGTGCTAAAAGCTAAATATTGGTTCATAAATTCCAGCACTTCTGGCCACACTGAAATAAATGATGTCGAGGAAGGGGCACTGCCATTTACTGCCAGTAGAAACCAGTTGTTTGACTTTGCTAAGAGGGGATGTTGTCAGACACACTTGATGGTTTAAACCCACAGAAAGCAGTGCAGCGGCAGTCGCTTCTCCACAGTGCAACGCTGTGTGTGTTATCCTTTTAAAATTCAAGCTCACTCCTGTGAAATCTTGATCTCAGTCTCTTGTTCTTTTCTGGCTTTAAATGCGCCCCATTTAGTGTCTGCACATGGCACAGCAAGGGTGTACTTTTGGTTTCATAGTTGGCAAATCAGATGTTACTCTATGGTGCTTTTTAAAGCAATCTACATTTGCCTGCTATAACCACACATCAAGGATGTGTTAATAAAGGAAGGTCTAACTGAACAATATGCGCAAATGGCATTGTTTTCACCACCAGAAGGCTAAAAATGGTACCACTTATGATGCGTTTAAACCCTCCCCTGACTGTACATGCACATTACCATTACCCACTAGCAATGAAATAGGGCAATTTAAACAGATAGGACACATATTACTTGTCCAAACAAGATAGAAAATTAACATTGTCATCAAATTACTGCAAGAATGATTATACATATGAACTATATGGGCTACTGCATGAGCTCCAGGACAGACTTTACAGTAGATAATGTTAGTTAACTCAGAGGAACCTCAGTCCACTAATGTAGGCTCACATTTTGTTCCATGAAATGACAAAACAAAGTAAAGTAATAATTCCTTGTGGATTATAACCATTATTCTCTCTCCAATGTCGTTGGTTAATTTTACTGGCTGGCTGGACGTAGAATAGAAATTAATGTAAAAAACAGAATAAGCAGTTAGAGATGTTAGTGATGTATGTGATTAGAGACTAAAATGTTGGAAGTAGGGCTGACAAGCAAATAGGTGACTTCTGATTTGTTGTTTTGGCAGAATTACAGAAGAACAGTTATATTTTTAAAAAGACAACAGCTTTAGAGGCCCTATGTGTCCACAGATTATCAGAATGTGGAATAAACAGTGACAGTCCTAGTTGGTAGGGATATTTTGGCTTTGCTGAAAGCTGCTCGGCACCTACAGTATGCTCTCTATTCATCCGTCTCTCTTGCTCTTGCTCTCTCGGGTGAGCGACAATTAGTAGAAAGAGACCTGCGGTGACGTTGGAATATCACGGTGTCAGTTTGGTGTCGGTGAATATATTACCAAATACTGTTAATGAGTTCGGTCTGGCACTGAAAACCCGTAGCTAAGAGAGATTCTAGTTAGGGAAATTCACCTCAAAAGACCCACGACAGCATGAAGAACTGCAAATCTGATTTACAAGGAAACAGTAAGAGGGGAGAAAACACACACTCACACTCACACACACACACACACACACTAATCTGCAAGTCTTGCCAAACTTCTTTAATCATGAATCTTGGAATAGAACTAATAATCAACATCTCTTTCCTCAGAGGGCTGAGACACTGGTTATTAGCAACTGTGTGTTTACGGTGTGTGTGTGTGTGTGTGTGTGTGTTTCTGTGAGTGCACGGGTCAGTGCGTGTGGGAGCCCATGCAAACACATGCTGGCTCAACTACATGGCGAAGGGGGGGGGGGATGAAATCAGAACACGAGTCAGTTGGCTCAGCAAACACTTCACTTTCCACATCCAGTATCGTCTTTGCATACCTTGACCCTGACCCAATCACAGCGTTAATGGCTCATTAGGAAGTAGTCGCGCTGTAAAAGGAAGTTGATCATTAACCCCCCCTCGCCCCCAACAAGAGCTGCGGTTCTGGCATCTCCATGGCAACCTGCCGACAGAGGCAAAGGTCAGGCTACCGTCTGGCCGAAGAATAGGAAATGGTTCCAATATTTTCTGGGGTATCTAAAAGCCTTAATTTAAATGTGTTTAGAGCTAAAATTCATACGAGAGGCCATAAATCAGGCTTTCCTTCACCGTAGTCGCACAGAGACACACTACTATCACCCTGTTATATGCACAATCATTCTCTTACACACACACACACACACATCATCATCATCATCTGGGCCATAAATCATGATTACTTAACACACACTGCTGTCCAACGCTAGAAACACTCACACCATCAAACTTTCTGAAATACACCATCATCAAGGGTCCAAACGTGTGTTCTCAGCACATTTTAGATTATTTTAAAACAGACAATGGAGAGAGGCAAGCAGGCACGAATACACACAGATTTACTCTCCAGAGTGTGCGCTAAAATGTATGTGTATCCCAAGGCTCTAAACTGCAAAGAAGGACAAGAGAAAACAGCAGAAACTTAAGCTCTTGAAGCTCTGAAGTCTGAACCAAGTAAGAACATGCAGACATATAAACGGTTTGTGCCTGCATAGCTATGCACACAAGGGACGTCAGTACATTGGAGCCAATAAAACACTGCAAAAAACTATTAAACAGGCAAAAAGACACTTTAAACACACCTTAAGGATATACTTATTAATTATATACTTATTTAACACCATAATCCTCTCTGTAGTAGTATAAAGAGTCACATTATTTCTCGCAGATTTCAGTCAATATGAGAGAATATCAGAGGTGGCAAGTACCAAAGTACAAATACTTCATTACTGTACTTCTGTAGAGGATTTATTTTTCTGATAAATTCCCCCTACATTTTCCTCACATTTTCTAAACAGGCTTGTTACTTTAGTTTTAATGCATTTGAAGGGAATTATCGACTACTTTTATTTTGCATCACTGTGCACCACCTTCCCAACATCGAGAACGATTTCAACCTAAATGGACTCTAACACGTGAAAAAGACGATTCCTTGGTGTATCCATCAGTGCAGATCACGCACGACAGATGTAACGAGACGAAAACGACGTAACAAGGCGAAACAGACGAGAGGGAGACTTGACCTCAGAGAAATAGGCATCTAGTAAATGTGAAGTCCATGACAGGGAGAGGACTAGAACTACTTTTTACTCCTGAAATGTTGCATGTGAACTATAATTTTTTACTCAAATGGCCTCTCATAGTTTTCAACCCTTGATTCAAAGAAGCATCTTAAATTTTACCAGCTTTATTCTTTCCCCCCAACACATGGATAAATCCTGGATGAATAACAGATTAAAGTGTTTTGTTTGCTTTGTTGCTGTTGTTGTTTTGCCTGGATAGGACTTTGACAGAAACTCTGTATGGTGCGATAGCCTGCAGTGGCAATTTATGATCCCCATGGACCGTCCATCCTTCAAACACTAAGAAAAAAGCCTGCAAAGCCTGGAAGCAGAGAAACAAAGCCATGTCACAGTTTGTCCAAGATCGACGGGAGGCAAAATGAAAAGTACCATGAAAAGTGAAAGGGACGACAAAGGCATAGACAGAGAGCCATGTTCCAACATCACGTGAAGATAAAACAAACATCAAAGTTATTGTGTCGATTCCCTTCAGATTCAGCTCTACTAAAATAATGATGGCGTTCACCGCTTCTGCATCGAGCAGTGCTTACTGATTATCAAAGACATCATACAATGCGGACCGCCTCAATCTTACCAGCCAGTTCCCTAAAGCAAAATACAGGAGCTGAAGCAGTGAGCGGCGCGGCGCTGTGGGCTGGTTTGGGGACACTCAGCTGTGACGGATTCATTGAGCACGGCATGGTGTTTTCCTGCTGTAATTCTCTGATGAAAAACACAATTAGGGGAAATCGCCTGTGGGCACCACGAAGAGGAGCTCGGAAGAGGCAATAAAACTAATAGAGAGTTTCTGTGCGTCAGCGTGTGTTTGTAAGTGACTGGGGGGAGAAATTGAAATTAAGTGTGATCAGTGCAGCGGCACTAAAAGAGCATCGGAAATTCATTTTCAGAAATTCTGAGCGTGAGGGTCAGTCCGGACTCACGGGGTTGTGTGTGTGTGTGTGTGTGTACGTTCGTGTGTTTTTGGAAAGCATACCCACACACAGTATGGCATGTGTCTATCAGCGACTGGACCCGGCCTCCTGCCGATCGTCAGACCAAATTAGCGACAAAAATCCGACCAGATCCTAAAGATTTAAGTGGTTTGCATCATCTGCATGTCCAATACTGCCTATCAACATTTCAGTTTCAATTACAACCAGTTCGTATGACCAAACACAGCAAACATAAGGGGTGGAAAGATCTATTTATCATGTGTGAGCAGGGAGAAGCAAGTGAGTGAGTGAAAAGGGAGGGTCAGCCAAGAGAAAGACAGACTTAAGAATTTCTCATTGGCACCCGCCCAAGGATCTGACTGGGAGAGAAGATATGAGGAATGTGTTAAAAACACCCACTGTTACCTTTTTGCTGGTGTTAGGAACACACAAACACGCGCACACGCAATTACACCAACGGCTAAGCAATCAGACTGCCCGCCTCCAGCGTGTCTAGCCTTGTTCTGGCGGCAGAGACGGGGCTTTTTATACATCATCAGGCCCTTTTTTCAGACGTCAAAAGGACGTGTGCTCTCGGCTCTCTTGTGTCATTTACTGGGCGCACACGGGGAAGCTTAGCTCGCTTAGAGCGGCAGCGGCTCAGACAGTGGACGTCAACGTGGCTGCTTATAGAAATGTGCTTTGAAATCAGTAGCGCCACAATTACAAGACTGCAGCCCAACCACATGCTGTGAAAATGCACCCTAAATAATCTTTTCCGAGTTTAGAAGTCTGAGATATATAAACTCTGTGGAAAATGGCTTCTATCGAGCCACTCACCAAGAGGGACAAGTACAGTATAAAAACATCAAAAGGTTTCTGATTGATATGAAAATAACCGCTAAAAGATATTTTAATCATTTTTATTTCTAGGCTTCTGGCATGTCACTTCATGTCTCAGTCTGGCATTTCATATATTGTTATTTTCAGGACAAGATATGTACTGTATGCTGTATGAGTGAGTGTTGAAGGGGATGATTGACCAATTAAATTTTTTTTATTGCATCTATTAGTCATGCCAAAAATGTTTCAAAGGACCCTGCCACACTACAGCATGAGTGGATGTGGTACTAGTCACTCATCACATGACGCTTGAAAGGAAACTGCCCACTGTAGTTGCAGTAGATCAATGACAGCAGATTACAACATCCTCCAAGTCTCTTGGCTGTATATATATATATATATATATATATATATATATATATATATGTATATATATAAGCCTCGTAAGGTGAAATACTGATCCTCGATGACTTTCTTTTTCTGAAATCTTGAGGTGGATCTGTGAAGACGTACGACTCTCAAAAGGTTTGTACCAACCTTGAACTTCTTTTTTGTTGTCCGCTGACTGAAGCGAGGTGTGTTAAGATGGAGAACCTTAAAGCTTTTTGCTGTGTTGGTGGACGTTCAAAGAAAGGTCACACTATGGCAGAGAAAAAAAAACCCTGACCTTTGCATCAATGTCTGTGGATGATTGTGGTCCGCTGAGGGAGCGACAGATAAAATAGCAGCCTAGTCCGACAGACACACCATGATAGAGCGCAACCTGTGTGTATAGTGAGAATTCAACACATGAACGTTGTTCTACAAGATTTTACTTTATGTTTCCATTTTGTCTTGATTACTGCACACCTGCCAAACTAACTAGAAAACCTACATACTGTGTTTGTATAGTAATTATAGACAAACAAGGGGTAAAAGGCAGTAAAAATGAAACAGTAGGAAAAGAATGAGAACCTGTGCATTGACTGAGATCTATAATTTTAGCGCATGATGATGATTTCTTGTCAGTGTCTGTGACACAAGAGTTTTAGAGACAGGTTGTTACTGGGAGGAAGGATCTGGTGTGGCCTTCAGTGGTGCACCTTGGTGCTATCATTACTGCTGTAGGCGCTCCTGCAGCAGAACCAGAGATATCGTCTACCTCGTCAAAACCTGGCCCCTAAATTAGCCACAGTGCAACTCGACCACTGGCGGCTCTTGTCGGAGATTCGGTTGTTTTATGCTTGTAGCAGCTAATGCAGCCTGGAGCCTCTAGCCTGCAGCAGAGACGAGCAGCGGGCCACAGAGGTCTGACAAACTCACTTCGTTCTAACTCCACACACCCGTCATCCGGGACAGCATGAAAGGAGTTAGAGGTATGCTCAGTATTTTGAGCAGCATCCCTCTCTCCGACCTGTTGCCCCAACACACCACAGTGCAGAACTGCTCAGGGCATTTGGCTCTCAGACTTTTTACACAGGGCCTGTACAGTTCTAACTCAGTCTGCTGTCAAGGTAAACTCCCAGGTACTTGTAGACTTCAACCACCTCTATATTCAAAGTTTCAATGCAAACAGACGACAGGGGACTCTTCTTTATCTTAAGCTTCTTGGCACTTACTGATGCACCCGACAATAGCAGAGATGTTTTTCCTGCCTGTTTGACCTCCCTTAGTGTCCTCTGTTAGGCCTTTCAGAGTTTACTTTCTTCACTGCTCTCTCAACTTTTCCGTGACTCTGAACTACCTTCACTGACCTCATATCATAATTTCTGCTCATCTCTTCCAGCGAAATGGATAAAGGGACAGGGGAAGCCTCTGGTGGTGACAAGTTAAAAAACAGGTGGTGGTTAAAGCCACAGCCTAAATGTTCTTGAGCATCTCTATCCCCACTCAGCACCAAGGTGACGAAGGCTAAGCCTCAGGAAAAGCATTTCTCTATATGAACATTTTTATGAACTTACTTCTCTTATATAAATTCAATAGAATTATAAAATTATCTACAACTAACTTATCTTACAACTTCACATTCCTTCAGTTTAATATGCCTAGCTACCGTGTGCTGCCAAATCAGAAAATTCAATTTACGCCCCATTCAGACAGGACTAACATTACAGGGGGAGAAGGAGAATGAAATATGCGTGAGGTGAATTGGAGTCACAGACATGAAACACATATTGATGTCATTCATTGTGATTTACACTTCCCAAGGATATCATTATCTCCATTATGTCAGTCGCGGATTGCTTGGAAATCACGGCGAAGAGAACCCTTCAGAAGTTGCCTGAGAATAATCAGGTTTTAAAGTTTTCTTCAGAATCCAGTGATAGTTGTCTGTACATCCATGGGAACACTGCAAACAGGAACTGCTAATGGCTAATTCAACCTACTTTTACTGAATAAATGTTGGGTTCAAAAGAGAATACCTACGTGTAGCTGACATTACAACAGCCCATTTGATGAGCTTTTAAGGGGTCTTGATCTCCTGATGACTTGATTATTTCTCTGTTGGTGTTACCATGTTTCCAGATTGGCAGAAAAATTCCTAAATTTGAACAAAATCTTCCAAAAAAAAACGTCAAGGACGTTGTTCCGACTGGGATTTAAATTACAGGAGGAGCAGTGCAGTTGATGTTAACATTTTAAAGTTTTCCTGTTTAACAAAGTACAATGATGTTCTAATAGTTTGGGGATCACAGGAGGACTTATCAGGCAAATCCTATTGATAGTAGCGCCTTCTGTTTCCTGAAGCTGACATTCTTCACCATGGACTGATTTTTTTTAGACAAAAACAGCCCTCATCCCTTCGTCTACAGTGACAATAAAAGTGCATTCCTTTTATTTGGATGTCTGTGCATGTATGAGAAAAAGAACAAAAAGAGAAAGAAGGTCCAGAAGCCACTAAATGGTAAATGGAGCATATGGAGTGGGACAAAGCTCTTTACAAAGCCTCTCATTCACCCACACACACTCTCACAGTGCTGCCATGCAAGGCACCGGCCTGCTCATTAGGAGCAATTTGTGGTTTCAGTCACAGCCATGAAAACACACAATTGAGCAGGTTGAGAACAACTCTCTAGTGGAATTACTTCTTTTTTTGTGTGTGTGTAGCCTGTGCTGCCTGCTAACAGGTTGGAAAAGAGCAGTATTAGATAGAGCAGAGAAGAGGAGAATGAGAGATTAAACAGGAGGGAGTCAAAGAAGAGACATACTTCTCCTTTAAGGATGAATTGAATCCTTGACCTGCCGGCTGACACCTTTTCTCAGAATATGAGGTGAATACTCCATATGGCAAGTTCATCCTCAAAAAACACAGTCGCATCATATTGGTATCATTCAGTAACTGCAGTAGCTAAATATCAACAGAGGAGCTTGTGTTAGGAATATAATTTGACTTCTTTCCTTCCCGAAGAAGTTCATGCTCAACTCTTGAAAAACTTCAGATTGCTTTCTGCAGCAAGGTGCTCATAATGTAACATGCAAAATGTCGTATTTAGGTAATTTCCAATCCTGAAATAACCTGGCCTTGTCTTTGACTTCCAAGGCTAAATGCTGTGATTATTACTGCACATGATAGAAATGTTTTAATACTTTCAAATGAAGCCAAATTGCCTCAATTTGCATGAGTATGTGAGCAGTGTCATAGAGAGAATTGAATAAAGGCTCCTCTGTCGACCTGCATGAATCTGATGGGATGTTACGAGTCACCTGGCAGCTGCCAATACGCTAATGGAAAATCAGCCGATACAAGCACGTCTTCAGTGCTATAATTGAACTAAAGCTCTATAAACTGCATTTCACAATAATACAGTCACTGGAATACAGAAAACATAAAGACACATAAATTATTCAGTATGGATGGAACATGAGCACATGTGAACAGCACGCCACATATTCAAAGTTTTCAAATTCTATCTGCTGCTTTAGTTTCTCTCTGCTAATTGGATTCTAAGTTGAAATGTACTAAAAGCACCGTGGCCACAAGGGCATTTATGTGCCGTGGTGCTCTTTGTCTCTGTCCCTCACTCAGACTTTGTCTACAGAAAAACAGCTCGTTTTGCAAATGATGTAAAGAGATTTTTGTAAAGATCTTCTTCCACATTTAAATGCCTGAATAGGAAAATGTCTAAATCTCTCATTCTTTGTCCTCTTTTTGTTGGCAAAACCATCAGAGACAACATCTGGTCAGGAGTGCTTTCAATACATCACAATTTAATTGTTCTCATTTACATGTTTCCCAGTTTTTGTTCCCAGACAAAGGAGCATAAAATACAGACGCATTAAGATTTTAAAGATTTAGCCATTCCAGACATCATCTGTGAAAGTATCTGGTGTTAAAAATGTCAGTTTAGTGCAGACGTGAGGCCAAAACAGACCAAAAAAAAAAGATGCGTTTTCACATTTCGCTGGCCAAGTGTGGTACAACTCTCACTCATACATACACTCACGCTTACAATAGGAGGGAGAGGAAATATAGACGATAAAGGAGAGGAATGACATGTGAGTGAGAAACTAAGAAGGCTACACTGGGGTAACAGAGCTCCAAAAGGCAGATGGAGAGCGAGGGAGAGAAAGTGAAGGGTGGGTTTAGGGTTTCATGCTACGGTGCACGGATCAGCATGATCCATGCACGATGGGTAATTCAATTATAGAGAAAAAGAGGCGGGAGAATTGGAAGAGGGACGATTCAGAGAAGAAAGAAATGATATGAGAGAAGGACAGGATGAAAGATGGAGAAGCAAGGGGGGGGAAGAGAGTCAAAAGGAGGAGCATCAAAAGATTAGGGAGAAGAGAAAGAGATGGTGGAGAGAATTACTTTGAAAACCTACTGTATATAAAAGAGTGAAACAGAGAGCTAGAGAGACCAAGTTGGTTTTGAATAAAGGAATAGATTTCTAAGAAGGAACTAAAAACTGAACCAACCAGCTGGAAAAATAGAAACCCTTGAGATATGGTCTAAAACACTTCCACACACTGAACAAAGTGGGCACCAGTCACACTCTACCACAGAACTGCCTGTTTCTTCTATTCTCTCTCTCTTTCGCTCCTATTGTCACTCTCTTCCTGTCCGTCTCTCACCCTCTCTGGCTCAATCTCGGCCTACGTCGGTGTTAATTTGCCCGGCATTGTGTGGCTCAGCATCTACCCTCTGGGGAAAAGCTTGCTCTGAACAGGTGGCAGGGTTTCTAATACCACGCACACACACACACACACACACAGCACATCTTGCCAGCCCATAAATGCACAAACACATGCACACAAAACACACCAACATATGGCGCACGATGCACTCAATTGTGGTAAGAGGGACAAGCTGTGTGTGTTTATGGTTATTGGAGTTGGACAGACAGTCAGGTCTTTATTAAGTTATTTGTAGGATGGTGCATTCAGCTAGGAGGAGGAAAATCCTGAAACTCTAATCTGCATTTGGACTCAAACCATGCAGCATTTGTTACCATAGATCAATTACTCCTAAACCGGCACGAAGGCCAGTTTGGCATCTCTGGCCTGGCTCTCGTGTGGCTAAAGTCCTACTTATCCGAAAGAACAGTGTGTTTCTTATAATAATCCATCAATATTTACCGATGTGAAATATGGAGAACCTCAGGGCTCTGTACTTTTCTATCCTCAGCTATAGACACCAGTTTATCAAGTAACAGTAACCTTCGACAAGTGTTACGTTTGATCCTACTTTTGATCAGCACATTAAAGAAATCCACCAAGATCGCCTTTTTTCACTAAACATAACGTAACATAGCTCAAATGAAGTCTATCCTGTCTATGGCTGATGCAGAGATCCTAATTCATGCCTTTGTTTCACCCAGACTTGTATTGTTTTGTTGTCGCGCTAAAAGTCTTCAAATGGTTCAGGATGCTGCAGCTCGAATTTTAAATAAAACCGGAACATTTTTATCATGTTACACCAATGTTATCTTCACTTCATTGGCTCCCTGTTCATGTCAGATCAGACTTTAAGGTGCTTCTGATGACTCACAAAATTGTAAATGGGCTCAAGCCTTCATACCTGTCTGATCTCATTATACCTTATACTCCATCTCAGGCACTCCGCTCTCAGTATACAGGGCTCCTGTCCGTCCCCGTTGTTAAAAAGAAGTCAACTGGCTGCAGGGCCTTTTAGTACCGGGCCCCCTTCCTCTGAAACAACCTCCCTGCTGACATCAGACAGTCTAAATCCGTTAACGTCTTTAAATCCAAACTTAAAACTCACTTCTTCACCTTAACTTTCACTTGGCGCTGACTCTTTGATGAGTTCAGGCCTCGCACATGGGACCATTATCCTTTTGGTAGGCCGGTCTCAGTCTCAACGAATGTCTTCATAGTAACTGCTGCATTTCTGTTTCCTTAAGCCTCCAAGCTGTGTTTCTCTTCATCTCTCTCCGTCTCTCTCTCTCGTCCTCTTACAAGTCTCCATGGTGGAGAGGAGGCCATGTTGTTAGGGTTTTCATTTGGTGTTCCCTGGGGCTGTTTGGTGTCCTCCAGTATCCATATTCCTAACATATATTTTATTATCCACATGTATCAGAAATATCATCGTAATTTGTATGAATTGTGATTTAATTGGTCTGCTGTGTAAACGATATATTGCAGGTCTTTCTGTCCTGGGACAGGAATCCCTCCTTTGTTGCTCTTCCTGAGGTTACATCAATTTTTTCCCTGTTGAAAGTGTTTTTTTCTGATACGAATCGCGAGTCTAAGGACATAGGTGTCTTATGTTGCACACTGTAAAGCAGATTATGGCAAATTATGTGATTATTGTGATTCTGGCCTATATATATATAACTTTACTTGACTTGAATCTCCCTCTCTCTCACAGATCCATGAATGACCTTCTCGATGTAGCTCTCCCACAGGCTCTTTTAAATCTACAAGCAAATAGGATCCAATGAACCATGAAGCTTCATCTGGTAATGGAACGCTTCCTATCCAGCCTGTCAACCTATGTGTATGTCCAGGTGATAAAGCACCCTGCAGGACATTATGTAAATCTCCCTACTCATCATTCATAGAAGATCCATTGTGGTGTTTACTTGTGGAAGCGAGGCCTTGCTGAAATACGACTATTATTCCACAACCTGTCCATGAATCGTGCTTTAGGCTCTCTGCTTTGACTGTATACGTCTGTGGACTGGCTCCATGAGACTTATTTATTCATCTACTTTCTCATGCAGTTATTTACAAACTCCTGCCGGGATGCTCAATAACCGCCTTCTGTGCCGTCAACTAAGCTCTCTCAATACCCATGTGGGAAAAGGCCAGTGAGTGTTTTGTCTTCATCTCTAATCCCCGTTTAGCTTTTCTTTTTCCTTTCATGAGAAGATTTAATTGAAGTTGAGACCATTCAAAGGTAAACTATGAAACCATGTATGACCATGATGAAAAATACATAATGAAAAATACGCCCTGAGGTGTTTTTTTGTGATGGCTCCATTTGTGAAAATGTTCAGGGCCCCAAAGCTGTACAAGTGAACCACTTTTCATGCTTTTATGAAAAACTGTAGTGACCAAATATAACCTGTTGGTCTAAAACACAAAAACCTGCAATGCTGAATATTCCTAATAAGGCAAAGGAAATAGAGCAAAGCCTCAAACTTTATTAATTAAAATTAAATATAAGATTAAAGATGGATTAATATTACTGCTGAATTCATGTGTAAGTTGAATTTTACTGCTGTAGATGTTTATGGTTGAGGTCATTTTAACTCCTTTATATCCTGTTGGGTAGATTAATCTACAGCAATGCATCATGGTCTATAAGATCATCACGTATCTCTAAAAAAGTTAACTTTTCATCAGAAAAACAGCCTGTTTTCAGCTTTGTGACGATGCATTTTTCAGCTGATCTAAGAGGATTTAAATAGTTTATTTAGCTTAAGAGGTAGGATAATTTTCTAAACCTGTAAAGGAACACTTTATCCTTCAGTTAATCAAAAACCTTTACATTCAAAAACACCACACATGGTTTCACTGGAGAGGAAGGGGATGAAAAAATATAATCTGAAAAGTAACTAAAGGCTAAAGCTGTCAGATAAATGTAGTGGAGTCAAAATAATATTGACTCCACTATATACAGACACTGGTGGTGGTGAAAGGGTGAAGAGCAGTGGCTGAAGATCTGGATGGATGAGATGTGGAGCAGCTCTTCTGATGGGCTCACTGGAAGGACTAACTGGGGAGACTGGCTGTGATGAAGACGGAGCTGGATGGGGTGGATGAGGGTTGCACTGATCTGATGCTGAAATGACAGCTGACAGCAGCGGAGAAAGACACTGTTTTACACTTTGACAGCGATAAGATGATTGAAAAGCCGATAAATAATAAATAGAATAATAAATAGAGTAAGCATGAAGATAGTCAGTCTCCCTGATTGAACTTGCACTATGCTTCGAATCTGTTTGGGTCAATTCAACTTCTTCTGTACAAAACGTCCACTCTCTCCCAAGGGGAGTCAAAATTATCAATATGTCCATATCCATAGGCAGTGCAGAGCTTCAATAACCAGGAGTGCAGGCTGAGAAGGCAAAATGACAGTATGTCTTTCCCATTGCAGCTTCAAATGAGCGGGGGAGCGGAATGATTTCTTGCCGATGACGCATGTGTCAAGTGATGAAGACAAAAGGTATGTCACCCTCCAGCTGAGCTAAAGGGCTAAATAACTGGACAAATGCAACATGTCTTTTTCTCCCAGGTGATCAGGAAAGATGGGGAGAGCCAGGAGCCCAGAGATCTGCGTTTCTTCATTTAAGGGAAAACAAGCGTCAGTATGCTCCAGCTCACTTTGATGCTGCGGTGTTTCTATGGACTGCTTCTTAGATCTTAAGCTGGAGACAAAACAAAATGTCTTGTAAAAGTGGCTGTGTATACTAGATTAACATGAATTTCTGAGTCTGTGGTCTGACCTTACTGGACATAATTAACCACCCCAAAATGCATTGCATCTCTCCAGACTGTCCAATGTCATCCTGTCATTTAGTCCAGTCAAATTTAAAAAAGTTTAAAGCTTTAAAAATGTAAATCCAGGTAAATCCATCAGGTAAATATAGATGCTGAGTGGTCCCATAAGACTGATCCCATATCTGTATGTTTTCTTCCTCATTATTGTTTCACAAACACTCATACACATGGCACAGCGCAATAAAACAAATGTGGCAAACCCAAAACAGTGCACACATCCCTGTTCCCCTAACCATGAACATTTTACTATTTGGCCCCATTTGCAAATTACAACACCTTCAACATAATTGGTGAAGTAAGTGCATAGTCTTGATGGACAAAAGCTCTGGTCATGGTGATGAATACTGATGAGTGGCCCCTGAATGTATGCATGAAACTAATAGGAATTTAACAAAGAAGGTGGCACCAGCTGCCTGCTGTCCAAGAAGAAAGCCAGAGAGGAAGAAAGAGAGAGAGAGAAAGGCAGGCAGACAGGCGAAGAAACGGGGCTGGAGACAGGATTTAATAAGGGTGAATCACTGGATGAGTAAGAGCTGAGACACAGGTGAGAGTGATAAACAGTCAGTGAAGGATGTGGAGAGGTAAGAGGCAGGAGAGAGGGCAAGAGAGGGCAAGGGTGAGGCAAGGAAGGACAGAAGAAAAGGGATAAAAGAAGAGGGATGAAAGGAAGGAGTGGAATTTTAATTTGGGTTTTCAGTTTTTTCAGTTTTCTTTGGGGATTTACAGTAGATTACAAATTACAGAACCAGATTTCATGGCCACCCAACACCCCCACCCCAACCCCCTTTGCAGACTCAATGCAAAATGTGTCCAGATCAGCTGATTATCAACAGAGTGCTAATTAAACACATGTTCACAGAGCAGTCTATTTAAAACTCGAGAATCTGACAATCAAGCTGCTATTTGCTACTGAACCTTACATCCTGGCCACATAACACTGCTCTGAAAGCTGAAAACGCACCACCCACCGCTCCAGCCTCTGTTCTGATGTACTACTAACTCAATTTAAGCTGATTCACGGATGATTATTGAAACCTGTCATTTACATACAGCATTTTGCAATCAAATTAAATTGCCTGACAACAAATCGTACCTTGTCTGAAGCTCACAATATTCTGTTTTGTTGTGATTGCATCAGAGGGGTGCTGATTGAACATGTGAGTCTTTAGTTTAAATGGAAGTGTTGTGCCGAACTGCAAATACATTGCAAGACAGTAAACAAAGCAACAGGAACCTGGGTTTTCTGGCTCTTACGAGTTGTCTCCGATGTCAGCGTAGGTTGGGACTGTCAGCAAAGCTCAAGTTATGGGAAACTGTAGTTTGAGACAGAGGTGCAAACCCAGCAGCGCTATTTTAAGATCTACAGATTTTTTTGTGGTTATGTTTCCAACTGTGGTGCCTGGAAAATAGAACATTTTTACCATTTTACTCCTCACACCGTTAAAAATCAAATCTCCCCCTGGTAGTTTTTGGCTCTAGTCCCTGTAGCTGGTGTTTCTGTATAAATAATTCTCTGTCAGTCTAGTCACCAGAGTCGGCCAGTTTATTCTGTAGAAACACTCCCCATTATTTCTCAAGAGAGGCTTTGAGAGAGTTCCTTGTTGCACTGGGAATATTGGCTCAACAAGAGACTGGAATTTGTTTTCTAGCTGCAAAGCTCTGTGGACAGGGATGACAAAGTCTTTGTTTGGGCATTGTGGTTTTGTGTATAACACCACAAAAGTAAGATCATTTACATACCCCACGGTGGTTGGTTTTTCGATTCACTCTGACTTTCTCAATTTGCCAGCGGCTGCAACATTAGCTGGAGAGCCATAACAAACATCAGAGATGATGCGTCCTCCCAGACTCTAACATCCTCTAAAGACAACAGCGGGACATCCAGATGCGGCAGCCATCGCTCCTTCAAACTGCTCTATATATTTTTTTTGGACTTATTGCTGGGACCTTAAGAGCAGCAACCTTGAACCTTGAAGCTACTAAATTCGACAAGATAGAGTAAATTGTCCAGTCTGGAGAAAAGATGCTCCCACAGCACATCACACCAACTCTTCGGTCTGCACACAGAGCACTCTGCAGTGGACTTTCTCAACCCAATTTAAGCACCAGAGCTCAGTACGGGCCTTAATTGCTTCTTCGGGCTGATCGAAAGAACCTGCTTCGTTATGTGGCTTGTGTTGGCATCTTCAGGGGACACACTTGGAGTCTGCTGAGCAGCAGGTTAATCTCCTAAAACACTGGGCCGATTCTATGTCAGATACTGTGGACTAAACCTTTAAACACTGAGAACGCTACAGAGCTTTCACTCCACTTGATTACTTCGGGTAAAGCTGAAATCCATAAAAAGGTGGAAAGCAAGATGGCCGAGGTAATAGTGTGTAAAGGCTGAGTGGACGCCTGCTTTTAAGATAAGCCACTGTAAAACTGGAAAAATGCACCAGAAATTACATCATGATACTATTTGTCTCATATATGATTTTGATGCCTGAAAACAAAAAACACATATAACAACATGTAAATGTATCATTTGAATGTCAGCAGCATAGTCAAGCTCTGCTTTTGAAATCCTGCATTAGTTGTGGTGGATGGAGAGATGGAGAGTTGTGGGAGTGCAGGAGAAACAGAAGATGAAGGTAAGCATACGGGTCTCTCGAGTGTAACGGCACATTTTCTTGCCCTTTCATCACCTCTTAAAGGCTTAGAAATCAATGAGAAACCCTGCTGGCTTCACTGGACGCACACTAACAAACACGATGAATGCACATGCTGCGTGCATGCACAGTTATGTATTTTTTCGACTATGTATGAGTGTGCATGCCATTTTGTGTGGCCTGTACTCCTGGCTTGTTCCCTCACCTCCAGTAGTAGATCAATAGTAATTTCTTTTACCACCAACCTTTCCTAGTATGACCCACAGCTCCCAGAATGCCCTTGAGGAAATGAAGCTCATTCTTGCGTGGACAGGCTCCCTTTTATACTTGTGACAGGAGTTCAAGAAGGAGCTCTAAACCCCTTCGTTTACGCTGGGGGGGTGGGTGAAAGAAGAGGGGCTAAAATGGAAATGATGTAAGAACCCATCACCCTTGTAACTTGCCCCGTATGAACACTCAAAACACACACACATATGTGCCAAGGTGCACACGTACTATCAACCACACAGATTCACATACACAGAATAACGATTACTAGCTTTTTCACAGGGAAGGTCAAGGGAAGAAAGACCATTCCTCTTTCTGGACAGCTTTTGTTTTCAGGTGCTTCATGGTGTGTAAATGTAATTTCAGTAACTTATTCGGTTGCCTGGCAAGTGCTCCCCCTTCAAATTTTGTTTTTTACACAGATTGAACAAACAGGAAATACACGTTAATTAGTAAACTTTAGAGGTGCTGGTAAGAGGAGTTTACTTTTGAATAGAGCCAGGCGAGCCCACTCTTTCCAGTGTTGGTGCTAAACTAAGATAAGCATCTGCTGGCTGTAGCCTTATATTTTACAGACAGACGTGAGATTGTATCGATCTTCTCATCCAACTCTGCGACAGAAAGCGAATAAGCGGGTTTCCAAACATGTCGATCGATTCCTTTAAGCAAAATGCTCGGAGGTACAGGATGTAATCCAGTAAGTGTAACAGGAATAATCCTCTGTCAGTCAAGATTGTTTTTTCTTTTACCCGTTTTAATTTGTCTTCAGTTATTGCTATCACTTATTTATTTTACCTCTATTATGAGTTAATTTTTTAATTGGTGGTTTTATTCTGTTTTTGCTGTTGGACTGTTTAAACTAACTGTTTCTGCCTTGCTGCAGGCCAAACTTCCCACAAGTGACAATAAAATCTGAACTGAAGATGATCCCAGTCTCCATATGTCGAGACAAGCTTTTCATAAAACAAGCAGCTCCCAAAATCAGACAGTAAATCGATAAAATTGACTGATTTAATTCTAGTAACTGCTCTGAAGTTTATCGAGCTGAAGGTAGTGTCACATGTGCCAACTTCAATCATCTTTAAGATGCCATGATTTGAGTCCCAGTCGACTGGAGACTGGAAACAAACAGATGGTCAATACCCAAGACTGTAAATCCAGAGGTAAAGTGGAAATACTGCTTTCTTGCGAGACCCTGAGGAGCACGTATGTATGCAACACATACAGTTTGTCATAAACGGTGGATGCTGGAGTGAACACAGAGCAAAAATCTATCTGTAATCACTCGATAAGTAAAAGCGCACAAGGGCATATATGTGAGCGCACTCTTATACCGTGTTAAATACACTCTTTAATAAATAAAAGGAGGACACTTGCAAGCAATTATTGGCTCACATGCTTCCAAAGGCCTGTAACTTGTTAGGTTCATATCTAATCTACAGTAATGGCTGTGAAAGCTAATGGGCCATGCTGGGAAATAGCCAGATGTTTCTTAATAGGAATGGATGGATTTCAGGGATCTTGGTTTCTGGTTACATGCCGGGGATACAAACTGCCAACCCAGGCTGCACACAACTTTGAAAACCCACTGTTTGCTCGGACCAGGTGACACAAGTCTTACTGAGGGCTTAAATCCTGTTATTACAGTCACAATTATGTCCTTGAATGCTTTCAAATCTCGTAATGCACTCATGAATCCTGTCCTCTCCTCAATCATGTCTCTATTCTGCTCTGCCTTCTATATTTTTTTGGGGGGGGGGGGGGGGGTGTTAAGATCCTCATGTTAAAAAAAAAGGTGTCAACCACTCAACCACCAATTCAGCTGTCAGAGAAAGACACAGTAAAAAGCCACAGGCAGACACACACACACACACACACACACTGGGGGGATACAGGGTGGAACGAGACAGGGACTGATGAGAAAAAAAGAGGAAGGATCCAAAACAATGAAAGTGATTCACCGTGTCTGACTCCCAAACAATGCCCACAGCCACAGGTATTCATCCAAGCTACACTTACTCACTGATGCCTCATTCGTCTGTCATACCTGACACTTACTTTGTGTTACTTTAACCCCACTTTCATTACACTGTGAATACGAGCCTCCTTTTTGCTTCCTGCACATCATTTTCTTATTTCTGTCTCAAGTGTCCAGCTGTGAAACAGGCTCTATTCCAGCCAACACACCAGTCGAAATGCTTCAAAGCAAGTTCTTCAATTTCCTTCTCCTCCACTCTGTCAAATCACAATCAGAATCCCTGAAGAAATGAAGCAGATGATAGTGCTTTGGCATTTTTAAGATGACACATTTTATTTTAAATTTGTGAGAGTTCACCGTGGAGTCTGCCACCAGAATAACAGAGAGTTACATATAAATAGACTACATTTTTATAGCAAACTTTTCTAGTCTACTGACCACTCAAAGCGCTTTTACAATACATGCCTTCATTCACCCATTCACACACTGATGGCAGAAGCTGCTGTACAAGGTGCCAACTGCTCATCAGGAGCAGTGTCTTGCTCAAGGACACTTCAACAGGAGCCAGGGATCGAACCAAGAATCTTCCGATTACTGGACGACCGTTCTACCTCCTGAGCCAGGCCGCCCCGCAGCTGAGTAAATCAACATTTAATCTAAATCATGCACTAAAAATTATTTTGAAGGTAAAAAAAAGAAATTACATTTCCCAACATTAATAATTAAATGTCCTTATTCTTATCTTAAATCCCCAACTTACTTTTAAGAGGCTTTAAAAATGTACATTTTATAATAACCAGAGCTCCTGCTGCTGTACTGTAGGATGAATTAAAGAGGATCCTCCTCCTTAAATCTCAGTGATCACAAAATGAAAACTGCAAATGTTAAAGCACAAGATCAATTAATTATAAGATTACTTGATAATGATTTAAGTGCTAAATTAATTAACCAGTTTAAAATAGCTTTTTTAATTGATCAGTTTCTTAATAGAAAATAAAGTTGAAAATACAAAAAATACACACATTAACATTGAAAAAAGACTCCTTTTGAATTAAAATATTATTTGACAAGAAAGTCGACAGGTTGTAGCAAAGTATTCCCAACCAATCCAATGCAAAGTTTCCACCAGTGGGATGTTTGTGTTATTGACCTATCTGCTCGCGGTCATCTCCATACCAATCCATACAAACCCAAACACACAAAAAAACAAACAAATATATGCCTGTTTGATAATGCTGTGCTCTCACACCATGCAACACCATCCACCCACAGCAATCTGCAACGCATTACAACAGAACAGAGAGCAAGAGCGGGATAGGGAGAGCAGAGAGAATCAGGTAGAATCAGGCTGTAATACATTCAAGTGTTCTTCCAAACTCAAAACACAACCAATCCAGTTCAAAGCACTGCACAGAACAAGTTATACCCAACACAGATCATTCCTCACGGGGCTTACAGACACTGAAAGCTGCTTAAACTGCACCGTGCAAGTACCTGACAATTACACATATGCTTTATGGAGCTCTCCCCTGTATCAATATTTAGGCACACAAATCACGTCAAAACTGAAATCACTTACGTCTCTTTGGTCTTGAGAATGTGTCGGCATTGTTGTTTCTTACCTTAATAAGTAGGGGGAAAATATCAGGTAAACAAGTGAGATAAAAGAGGAAGAGAGAGCACCAAAAGAGAACACAAACGGGGAAAAACAAAAAGGTAGGCTGCAAAAGTAGGTGAGAAAACTTCACAACCCTGTTGCATTGTTCATGTGCCAAATGACGGGGTGATCAGTGTGACTCTCCCAGCTGCCACGAACAGCCAGCGTCACGTTGGAAATCTTCTGCTGCTCAGCGGGACATGTTGATCTGTGGCTGAGACCAAGCCGAGAGAGTCCCCTTATCGGCTCTATCGGTGTACGATCCACAGATTGTTCCAGGTTGCATCGCCATATTGAATATTTATTTCAAAAGGGCCTGGGGTAAAATGAACTTGTTTAGAATTAACCTATGTAAGACTACCATCTACTGTTTAATATGTTGTCTGTGTATGCCACCGCAGACATGTAGGTGTTGATCTCGGTTCTACTTTAGGCCTTTACTTTTCCTCATGTGCAAAGATCCCTGAGTGTCCACTGGTCTGCTCAACACTTTCCCCTGTTCCAGCTCGTCGGCATTGGATACGATCTGGGACCATTGTAGGACTTACATCACATGAGGAACCAATAGCTCAGATTACCACCATTGCTACCTGTTGATCTGTAGTTACAGACACACAAGGACACACACAAACATATGCATATCTGAGTATATTCATCCCTTTGGTGGTTTGTTCCCATGGAAACACTATTGTTGCTCTGGCCCTCCAGTCTGCGCTACAGCGGTATGTGCCGGTGGAAACAGTGAGGGCAGAGCCAGTTTAAAGACCCGGCAAAGGTGGAGCTAATTAAACATTTCGATTTTGTGAGGGTATGAAAAAGCTCATCGCAGTTTATCCTCTGAAACTCATCAGCCTCCTGGACAGAAATATTATGGAAAACACTTCTAAGCATAAATTGCCAAATTATTACAATTTTTATTTTTTATTTTTATTAAACCAGCTTTCTAATTAGTATTTCTTGAGTATTTCACCAATTCCATTACTTTGTATTCCAACAGATAACCTGTCACTCGTGCATTAATCACAACAGGGATCCACTAATCTGACTTTTTCTGTCCCGGTACAAGCTCCAGTGCCTCAGATATTATTATTATTATTACAGTATCGGGGCCGATATGGATCCAGCGTATTGAATCGGTGCATCTTTAAGTCGATAAATATTTGTCACACACCCGAATCAGGATCTGCACACCTTGCTTGGCGGTGTGTGCCAGACGTCTGTCTCTTGTGTGTCTGTTTGTTTGAATTTGTGTGCAAAAATAGATT
This sequence comes from Lateolabrax maculatus, assembly GCA_031216445.1. Taxonomy (NCBI): domain Eukaryota; kingdom Metazoa; phylum Chordata; class Actinopteri; order Acropomatiformes; family Lateolabracidae; genus Lateolabrax; species Lateolabrax maculatus. The sequence continues at coordinate 2,635,962 of CM062208.1, read as the reverse complement.
TTCTTTCCTAACATAAAACGATATACAATGTTTCATAGTAAGATGAATATGCTTATGTTATGTAGATAATTTTAAGGCCTAAATGTTACTTTCAATGCAAATATTGTGCAAATGTTTACGCAAATTAGTGTGTGTTTCTATCAACTAGTGCCACGCAAATCTTTCTTAACAGGGCTAACAACAGGGCCATGGTGGGGACTGTTGCTGCATGTCATAGCCCCCCCTCTCTCACCCGTTTCCTGTCTACTGTCAAACTGTCAAATAAAGGCAAGCAAAAGGCTAATGAGTGGTAATAATGGACAGGAGGAGCAGGCCAAGGAGAAAAGGATAAGTGGGCACACAATATGGAGGAAAAGATACAGAAAGAAGGAAAGGAGACGCCCGGCTGTTACGTTCCCGTTATGTGTGGGCGACGCGCAGCACAGCAGTGCACAAGCCTCGTGGTTGCCGGATGGTGAGAATGTCATCTCTGTTCGACAACACACCAGCACACACAATCCTCTTCCCCTCTTCACTCTGGATCAGCTTCAAAGCTCTTCCTCCCCCAACTAGCTTGGCTTATAAACAGTGCACGAGGCACGTGTGCACACTCCCCCTGTTGCTCCAAGGTATACACATCATATTTAACATCTGTGTTTATTTCCCTCTCATCCTTACATCATCCCCTCTTCTCTTAGTATTATCCCATTTACAGTGACATGCATGTATCTCTGCATGTCTTCCTTCGTCGATTGGGATTAAAATTAAAGTTATACCTGCTGTTCTAACACTCCGGGCACTCTGGCAAACTAACTGACCTGTCAATGAAGTCGTGGCAAATGTAAAATGCTGGATATGCTGTAGTTTGTCAAGTATTTTTGATCCCCACTTTGAAATCAGCGTAGGAACTTTGGAATGATCTTATTCTATCAGTATGTCAAAAATGAGCTGTAACACCACTAATTGGATTTCTGCAAAACTTGGGGGAATGAATGCATTCCACTCATTCTTTTTCACACGTTTAACACACCGAGAGAAAGCACATACTTTACACGCAATCCGCCACACCACTGTGCATGTCTACACCGAAACATAATCACTTGTTCCTCTGTCCTTGGCCTTTGCACAGAATTTCATTAAAATCTGACAGAAACGTTTTAGTAACTAACAAATGAGACCAAAAACATAACCTCAGTTGACAGTTTCCATTACCCCGGGGCATGTGCGTAATATGTGCAGTGGGGATTTTTCTGATTGATTCTAAGAGTACTTTTGTTTCTGTCTGGAGGAGTTAATCAGTGCAAAATGGTCTGATCAGATGCGTTTGTCTTCTAGCCCACATGAGATATTTCCCATTGTTTAACTGCAATGGGAGGCTCCATTTCACGTGCTTCATCTTCGTTTATTAGAAAGCCTGAGATACAAACCATGATTTGCATAATTTATTGATAACTATACTTTGGGCAACCTAAGAGTTTGTTCTGTGTATATGAAATGGATTTCAGTTGAGTCAGGTGTTTTTATCTCTATGGGAAATAGATAGATAGATTACTTTATTCATCCCCGAAGGGAAATTAGGTGTACTGTGTACTATGTACTGTGTACTATGTGTACTAATGTACTATTTCTGCTTAATTATTTAAACAGCATAAAAGCTGAAGTCCTAACAGGAAAAGTAACAATATATATATATATATAAATTTAATCAAACAACCATGTGTCTAACCTAATACCTAAAACTAATCATTGGTTGGTGGGCTCGCTGTACATGGCTGGGGAGATATAAGAATTACCTGACAAGCTGCATTTAGGGCAGAAAGTCTCTCAACATTTAACGAGCTATCAGCTGTCAACTAAGTATTACAGAAATGCTCAACGTCTTACCTACCAGGACAAAACTGTCTGCATAAAAACTTCAAGCACATGTCATTTTTTTTCTTTTTCTAGCCACTTTAAGGCAACAAAAAGGCATTTTATAACTAGGTAACTGTATAAAGACGTAATGGTGAACTTGTTAGCACCAGTTGCCTATTTAGACCTCTAACGGAAACGGAGCAACATACTTACTTACATTCATACTTTCGTACGTTTCTGGCCAACAGATACATAATATTCCCACTCCTTTTAGCTCTGTTTCGGTCTCCACCATCTTCAGAGGGAAATATTTACTTTAAAGATGGTTCTTTAATGACTTGTTGATATAAAAATAATGATAAGCGCAACTTTAAACAAAACTCAAATCCTATTGGGACTGAATAACAACCAAATTAATGGCTTTTTAATCTTGATTTTCAGATTTTTTGTACAATAACTAAATCGCAGATGTCCCCAAACCCTGTCAATACAGGCTGCCTTTATCAACGCCAGTCAGGAGAACTGTAAACACAATACTGATAGCTTTTTGTTTCCTTATCCCAAACCAATTGTTCCACCACTTGCATGTGAGCTGGATGATGTGCGTGTTTCAGTGTGAGTCCGTTGTGGATATAGTTAGGAGGTATTGTGTGTGTTCTGCATTCTTTTTGAAACCTAAAGGGCAGATTGATCAATGCTGAACTGAGCCTTAGAGCTTCTGTGTGTGTATGAAAAAGACTATAAAAGAAAGAGAAAGAATACAGAAAAGGCTGCCTTTGAAAAACCTCTTGAATTTTTCTTTTATGCTGCACCTTGACAGCCGAACATTAGTATCTATGAGCCCCTCGTGTTGCCTCTCCTCCCTCCTCCCGGTCCCTAAATATTCCTTCCAGCTCTCTCCCCTGTTAACCTCTGCTCTCCCCCTCCTCTCCCTGCCTCTCTCTTGGCGCTGGTAGCCAGGAAGCTTCCAGCCCCAGTCTTCCAGCCTCATTAATATCACACTGACTATTGACACTGGGTCTTTAATTAGCCTGGTGTGGCCTCCCCTGTAGGAATTAACTTCTCATTTGTTCTTTATGCTACGAAGACGACCAGGTTTAACGGACTAATAAACAACTCACCCCACGACAGCTACTCCAACCAGTGTTGGAACAACTTGTGGTGTTTAGTGGTAAGCAAACAGCAAAAAGGTCCTGGGAGAGTTCCTGACCAACATATTAGAGGCCTGGGTTTGATTTCTTGGGGGGGGCCTCCAATGAAAATTTCTTTTCATTTCTTCTTCTTACATTTCTTTCCTGCAGAATTTGGCCAAAATCACAAATCACATCACAAATCTGGGCTTTACAATCTGCCTAGCGTACGACGCCTGTCCTGTCCTTAGGCCCTCAATTCAGATAAGGAAAAACCTGATATCTGGCTCGTGAAGTCACATTTCTTACATGTCATCATAATGTCCATGCTTCTTTCAGGAAATGCCACAGTTGCATTATCGCCACATGAGTGGCGGTTTCTTGCTCGCGTTTCTTGTGGAACCTGTAGATGATGTGGAACATCTGCAGTCATTGGCAGATGATTTCTGGCAGCTGTCTAAAGCATTTCAATAACCCTTTATCTGCCCCCACTTTGTCTCTGTCGTCCCATCGGTTTTGACGTGAAGCAGCGTGTTGGTCTCCCCCTCCGTGCCGGGGAAGTCAATGAGGCCAGTCAAAATCCAAAATCTCATCGTGTCGAGGCTTAATTAAGCTCCCTGTCCTCACTGGTCTACAGCCTCCATCTAGTAGGGCAGGAGGTGAAAATGAGCATCAAATTTAAAATGCAAGTTCTATTGTACAGAGGCCTCCCCTCATTACAGGGCAAAACCTGTGTGAAATAGAACATGTATTTCTCCTCTGCAGCCTGAGCCCTCGTTTCATTTCCTCCTGCTATTATCCTCTATTCTTAACCTAACAATGTCAGCTTAATTTGTCCTCTTTACACCTGGTCTTTTTTGTTCCTTCTCCATTTCTGGAGGGTGTCATTTTGCACCTATTGGCTCAGGTAATGGATGTGACGTACTAATTTGTGCCTTTACCGAATCGAATCAAAATCTCAAGTTTGTCACGCTGCCACAACAGGTAAAATGTAATTTCTTACCGAGGAGTCACGAGGAAGACCAGCCTGCCCTGTATCTTTCAGACCACTGCATCATTGTGTGACATCAAATATTTCCTAAGACACCTGAAACCTTGGTTTTAAATCCTTACACTTCTCTATAACATTAGACACAACTATCAGAGACATCCTTAGTTTGATCAGCTCTGACTTAATGGTGCAATTCCCTCAACAAAAGCTAATAACTCAACAACCTCAGTCTGATTCTGATATCTCAGGTGAAATAACCAGCAATGTTCTGAAACTGTGTTCATGTCAGCTCAGATTGCTTTTTCGGAAAGTTTTATCCTCAGAGAGATCCATATTCTGTCTAAATAATGGGATGAAGTATTTCCTGCAGTAGGGGAGTGGCAGACGGTCAGGGGACTTTTTGTCCTTCATGTTTCCTGAGCTGAGTGAGGTTGAACCCATTTGGAAGAAAGCTCTCTATTACAGCTGTGTCAGTCGTAAGTGCAACACTCATCAGCTGCGTCACTCCGAACGTCTCTGGGGAGCGAACGAGATCAACTTTCTGCTTTTCTTGAGAGTTGAAGCGTCATTGCGAGCTGACGCACTTTATTTGTGAGCAGGATTATAGGAAACAGTTGGGTGGAAGTGCTTCGATGTGCGTTACACTCCACTAGAGTGTTTTATGACAACTTTGAACTTTGGTTTTTGGTCTAGTTTCTTCTCAGAAGAGGTTAATAACAGACCCTGTCCAAACCGCCCATTGACAAAAGGACAAGTAAGTGCATCACCTGTGTGCGTGTATTGGGCTTCAGCAAACAGGTGTTTCATAGGTTTGGACTATTTAAGAGGGTTGGATATGGAACAAGAAAGAAGCAAGGGTCAGTTTTCAAGGACTCACTATCCGTGTTTCCATAAAGGTATCTTTATCCACATTTTGAAGTATCGCATAAGAAAAGGTTGCTGGAAACGGCAAAATTCGAAAAAACTAAATAAATAAAATCTGACATAGCAAACCTTTAGCTCACATGACTGATTAGCTGTTTCTGCTGTCGGCATCTTCCTGGATATTCCTATAATGCCTGAAAACATGGTTACAGCCTCCTCATTGCTGATGTAACCTTCCTCACATTAATACATGAAACTGAACAGAAATGTCATATTTTTGTTTTCTACATAGTTTTTCACCGTTTCGACATGCACTCTTTTATTTACACCATCTTGTTGTGCCCTCTTCTTCTGCAGTGGTATAATGTTTGTCTGATTGGAGATGTGGCGCCACCGACTGCTTATTTCTTTGAACCAACTCCTATTAATCACATAATGGTAGTGGATGGAAACCACTCATTCATCACCATTCATTTGCATTTTCTTTTGCTGATATTTTTGAAATTCGGTTAAAATTTGCGATACATTTGGATAGAAACACAGCTACTGCAGCCAGGACTGCTGGCTGTCAGCCCACATTAGGAAAGACATAATAATTTGTGTCTAATATGTTTTTTCCACAAAAAAGTTCAAATACCTTGTTAAATTGAAATTCCATCTACTCCTTGTCTCACACCGGAGGTTTCAAGTTTCCAAATGACACCTGTGTGTCAGATCAGAACAAAATCCTCCTCGCACACGTCTTATACTAAAAGATCCACGGCATGCGCACAGAAAAATGCCCCTTCAAACTCTGCACATACATCATTCTGCACATTAAAGGTCAAACATCCAAGGGAAGAAACAATAAGCCAAACACATTCACTCTCTCCGCGTCTCACTCTCTTTCTGTTAAAATATGCACCAGTTGTGTATTTGCCACATCGACCCAACATGTGTTTTGCTGTATTGACCCAGTGGATCATTCGGTGTCCATAAGGCTTGTTCATTACTCTGGCCATTGATCTAGAAAATTTTCTACCAACTGCTGTTTCCAGCACTGAGAGGGCGCAAGTAGGTAGACAGGCAACAGCTTTTCAATTGCGCCCCTTTTCTGGCTTAACTAATTCATTAAGCTGTGTGTGTGTGTGTGTGTGTGTGTGTGTGTGTGTGATGGCTGTTAGGTTATGGTTGAATTGCTTGCTTACTGAAGAGGACGCAGTGTGATGTGTCTCATGGCCAACACATTATCTGCACTTAAGACATGTGATTACATTCTGCTGCTTTTCCCCGGCTCCTGTGGCACACAGGCAGTGTTCTTATTTTTTTTTTCAAATATTTCCTGATCACATTTTGAAACTGCATTTAGGAATCAACTTATTTCTAAAAAACATTTTGAATATCACAAAAACAGGTTCAAATTGTAAACATGGATTGTAAAAACTCAAATAGTTTATTGTTGTGATTGATTGATTTTTATTGCTTTCAGGGTGCCTGATCAGGAGGACCTTGTTTACTCCTTCTAAAGACTCCATAATTCTGGGTGAAAGAGATGAGAGGTGAGCCTTGACTATTTATCAGGTAATGTACTATACTGCATGTGTGTAACGCTCACACAGCACTCAGCCTCTCAAGGTTAGACTATTTTGTCTTTGTCATTTCACACACACGAAAAGGCAGTCGCACACATAAACAACATGCATGCATTCACACACAAACTGCTGTTATACTTGCAGAGGAGATTGTATTTGTACTTTTCTCTTTACTTTGTAGCAGCGTTTTTATCCCTTATTATCTCCATTTCATGTAATTCTACTTATCTGCACTGGAGCTCTTAGGAGAGGTCTTTGTATGGTGTGTATGGTACTTTCAGATTCAAAAATATCTGAGTATATGTATGTAAAAGTGTACATATCTTTTGCAATGATTGTATTATGATAAACTCAAATTAGAAAATAAATACTGAGGCGAGCTGAACTTCATGCCTGTGCATCTGAAATTACTTAGTGTTGCCCTACGCTAATGCCCAAAGTGAAACAGAAAGCTCAGTCTAACTGCAGTAAGACTTGATTTACTGATGTAGATGGAGTTTACAAGTTCATTACGTATAGAAAGTCGGGGATTTTAGTAGTTTGAATGACAAGATAAAAACAGACATGGAGCATAAAAAACAAAGGAGGGGAGGTGGTGGCACACAAGTCAGTGTCATTTGTTCCATTAGACGGACCAGTGACAGACACCTAAAATGTTCAAGTGCTTTAAAATGTTGTTATGCAGATTGCCCTTGAAGGCAACATGATGCAGGATAAGGTGATAATACATGCTCGGAGTCAGGGGGCAGTCAGAGGAGATGCAGAGGATTTATTAACAGACAGTGAAAGTCAGAGGGTAGAGCCAAGGGATACTGAGGCAATTTGGAGATAACAGGTTGAGAAACATGAAGAGAGAAGGAGAAACAACCGGCTGGTAACACTGTGAACGAGCAAGCTGTGGTGTTGTTGTTCTGAATCAAGACTAAAGAGAAAACCATAGTTTCAAAACAGCTCATATGGCCAAATTCCAGTTAATGTCTGTGAATATTTTCCTTTTCAATGTTTGTTCATGTTTCTCAGTAACCTTACTCTGGCATATTATCATTTTACTGATAGTTCACTCCCCAAATAATTCATTTTATAATCAGCAATTTACCAAAACAACACTGTCTACTGTATGCAACTCCAAAACAAGTGAGATCCTCAAATGTAATGCATTTGTTTAAACTTTGTGTAAAACCTGGTGTGGAAAATTGCTTTGGCAACACTCCATTTTGAGCTCATGTGCTTTAATAGCAGCCGTCCTGCAAAGCGAACAGGGACTTTGTAAATATTAAGTAAGTAAATACTGGATCAGCATCATACAACACAGAGGTATTAAGTAAAAAGACCAAATCTGTTCCAATGCATAAACAAGAAGATATGAACAGCTGGGATACAACAGTCAGTTAACTGTATGTGCTCAAGAGTCCCTTTTGCCACCCTGAAGCCTAAAATCCCTCACAGTCCACACATGCACTGACTCAGAGAGTGTTACATCAAATCAGAAATGAAAGTAGTGAAATAAGTGCAGACGACACTTCAACAGGTGGTTAAATTTCGTGTTTCCACAGGGGTTCTTCAGGGTAATTGAATTGTATGCTTGATTAGAAAAAAACAAAGTTCAATCTGAACCCAGTTAACAAGCTCTACAAAGCTGACTTCTCCTGGAAACTTTCCTGAACACAGCATGTGCCTTTGACTTGTTTTAATGAACCTGATGTTTGACCGGGACGGATTCAAGCACCTCCAAGCAGAGGCGGAAGTGTTGCAACTGCTCATGAGTTTGTTCTGCTAGTTTGGAGGAAGAACAGTCAAACACCTCAGCAGTTGAGCAGCACAGCAGAAAAAAGTGATGAAATGGATTAAAAGATCTTAATTTGAGCCCTAACTCGATATCTCTCTCTCAATAAACTGCTTTGGGTGCAAGTGACATAATAATATTGAATTATATTGGGTTATTGCTGAAATGTAACATAACTTTGTGGTTATTTTTAAGCAAATTGGATGAAAATACTGCATATATTTCTCTTAGATTTAAACATATTTTTTAAATTCATACCACCCTTAAACTTATTTTTTATTTAATAATTATAGTTTTATATGAACAAACCTAATAAAATCCTCCAAATAAATATTATAGTCATACATGAGACGGAAAGGACAGACAAACTCATACTGATAAGGATTGAAGTGGAGAATAGAAAGTAAGTACGTGGTTACACAAATGTTAATGAGCCATATGGATACATGAGGTGCTTGGAAATGTACACAGTCACACAGTGCAGCCACAGTGATTACTGCTGTGCGATCAAAGCAATACGACTGCTCGACTGACAGCCAGATATAATAATTGGACAGAGACGGACAGATGGAAAGACAGGTGGATAAACAGAGTGACGGTTTGGATGGACGGACTGGCAGATGAATAGATAAACAGATGGACAGACAGAAAGGCAGACGGGACTTTAATACTGCTCATAAAGGCAGGGAGAGAAGTGGACAGACAGACTTATAAATAGACCTGTGGATAGACAGACACACAGACTCTTATCTGGATGTTATTCTTCTACTGTGTGTGTGTGTGTGTGTGTGTGCCAGTGGCATTCAGCACTGGAGAGATTGCTATTTGACGCTCAATTCAAACCTGATAAATCGTTTGCCTGAGTTTCAACAGCCCCCGAGCTACAGTACTTATTGACACACACACACACAGTCACAGTCACGCACACATACACCCTACTGCTATTTTATAATTATACCTATACTTCAGCGTCATGGGACAAAGTATTGGCCTTTGCCACACTGGGAGAAACAGGGTAAGACAGGAAAATGGGAGAAGGTGTTTACATGCAGGGAAACAGAAGTCACATCTACGACCTCACATAACCATTTGACATATTTCCAGTGTATTAGTGACGTCTGACGCTGCTGCTTGCGAGTTTGAACCGACTGTACAGGAAGTGTTTTCTTAGCAGTAGAACATGGAATATTCTGTTCAGCTGAGGAAGTCCGTTTTCTCCGATTACGAAGTTTTGGTTCATACAATCACCCACAGCTCCTGTAAAGACGATTCCTCTCCTGCGTTTCAGTGTCGCAGCGATTCATTCCTGCAGGATCCTGCGTAAAGCCGACAGTTACCTTGAGAGCAACGAGAACCTCTGTTGTTGAGACCCTGATGGACAATGAATGATAATCTAGCCTGGGAATCTGCGATCTCATGTTTTATTTGCTCTGGCAGATGTGTTTGGTGAGCCACTCAACCGTTTATCTAATATTTGGCGGTTCTGATACGGTCACAGACAGAGGAGCGCCGTTGAGGCATTTTCGCTCTGTTGAATTGGCTATTATGCCAGTACTGATCGATCTGGACAGTATAATTTCTCCTAAATAGGAACAAATAACTGCACTTAAAGCTTTTGTTGATAAGAAAGATGTGTTCGCCGTACTTCCAACAGTCTGTCTGCATTTATTTTATTTAACTATATGAACTGAAACCGGCTCCCACCACCCAGCAGACAACGCAGAAGATGTTTCACCAGGGTTCAGGGGGGACGACAGCACTCAGTATATGCTGTGGCCTGTAAGCAGCTGGCATAGCCTCAAGCCTTAGTGGGAATTAATCCCCCAGACGAAACGGCAAATCATTTCCCCAGTGCGACCTGTGCCGTGACACCGTGGAGTTTTTCACAACTTGTGGCGCTCTGGAGGTTTTTATGAGCAGGTGTCTGTTTGGTTTGTATCTGGCGATTCTCACAAGGACACGTGTGCATGCACACGAGCACGTGGGAAACACAATGCTCATACCTGTCGCACTTATCAGCTGGATGCTATAATGCGCCATGAAACATGGAAAACATCATTTAGAAACACTAAATGGAAACAAAACTACATTAGTGCATGTGAAAGCTCTGAAAGTTTTGTGTTTATAGACGAACAGTGTTTTTGTTAGTATATATTAACTAAAACAGCCACACATGAAATAATGGGTATTTAGGAACAGGACGAGGATTCATGTTTAACGTTGAGGAAGAAGAGGTTTTACTGGTACATCCCCTTAATCAACAAGAAATACACAACAAGAGATGAAGGAAAATGGCACAGAAATACATTTACACACCGTGGCTGGTCACTTAGGCGCTGATTGGGTCACACAGTGCACGACGTGGACAGCACCACCCTCTTTATGTCTCTGTCCCTGTATTCACTCTTATGTAATTAGTCCATGACTTTATAATCCAATTGTAGACTGCAATGTTTTTTTGTTCATTTTTTTACAATACAAACTGATAAAAAAAGGTTATTCTAATTATATGGCAACCAAAACCGAAAAAAAAAAATTAACTATGGCCTAACCTTTTAAAACTAAAGTTCATTTCAAATTAACTGAAACATAATGAACTCATATCAGGCTTTAATGAAAAAAAGTCTTCAGGCTTCAGCCTTCAAAATGCAAAATTATTTTCTTTCTAAATTGAGTTGTAACTAAAACTAATCTTCTAAAAATGGGACAGAAGCCTCAAAAAGACTTCAGCACTGATTTGATAGAAAAGTTCCTTGACTGTAGAAAGGCTCAAAATGCCCAGCCGTGATCACACGTGTTAGCACAGTAGGGGGTAAACGTGCTGACCCGGGATATTGTGGTCCTGCTTGGTAGGAGGGCCGACCCGCGACAGTCTGCTCTACGCATGAAGTTTAGTTGCTGCTGACACAAATCAAACATTACCTGCTGCTTCACTTTACAGGCGAACTGACACTTGCACTTCGTCTGTTTACAGGTCTTGTGTGATAAAGTCTGAAGACTACAAGTTACGACAAGATATTAACATATTAATGTAGGTGCTTCTGTGTCAGCAGATCGATTTTTAAACATTGCACGTGAGGAAATGAACAAGAAGAAACTGCCAATGTTTAGATGAAGAGTTACAGATGACAGGTTCTCAATACGACTTGAGCAAACCACCAGACTTCCAGCGTGTCAGTAAGGTAAACTTTTAGGCTCTCCCGGTCGTTTAATGGAAACCCATCTGAGATCTAATCGTGGATGCTCAAGCCATGGCTGGGCACAGATATCCCAGCCATACAGAAAACGTCCACAAAATGCCTGCATGAATATTATATGGCACAAGTGTGAGCATCTGCAGAGGGCATGAACACACAGTGTATGAGGGACAGGATTTGTGAGACATTGACAGGCCAGTACTTTGACGGGTGACTTACAAGGCCGAGTTGTAGAAGAAACAAGACGAGGAACAAAGAGACCAACGTTCCAGTGACAGAAGAGAACAGTGACACTGTTAATATTAATGAATGCAAATTAAATCAGTCAAGACAGTCCTGGCTTGACAGAGAATACTACCTCCTGCATCCTCCTCCATTTACTGCTGCTAAATATTTCATGTTTCCATCCAGACCTATCTGTCAACTCTGCATACACTGGTCTGCTCTGGGCCATCTGTCTGCTCTGCAAAGACTTCCAATGTCTGGTCCATCCATCTCTCCCTGTAGCCCCTTGTTCCCTTCCTCGCTGTTTTTCTGTTTGTCTTTTACACTGTTTCCAGCTCTTTTCAATGGAAAGTTTGGTTGCTTAAGTCTGCACGAAAAGTCGCAAAATGAGGCTAATTTGCATTTACATGTAAATTATGTAAAGATTTTTATGTCAAAACAGGTGTTTGACAGGTAGTAAAAGTCGTACTAGTCATCAAATGGGCCTGAACTTTCATATTCTCTTTGTATTGTTCTTCTTGTTCTGTCTGTTTTGCTCTTCTGATTGCTCCAAGACAATGTGTGAGCGAAGCATCGCTCTGCACTGTGTAGATTAGATTTGTCTTAAAGCACTGTTACATCCATCCACTTACTGGCTGTGATTTGAAATATATTTTTCTTTAATGTATGTCAAGGGCTTTGCTGAACCATGTGAGTGCTGAAGTACATTTAATCAACAAAGCTTTTATGTGTGAAGTAGCTGGTTGCCGTGCCGCACTACAAAATTTCTTATTTCATACCACAGTTTGGGTATCGGGAATCAAGAAAAAAATGCCAATATTCAAGCTTCAGAGGAGGCATCACTGAAGTATAGTTTTACTGTGAAGTTGTGCAATATACTGTGTTTATAAAAGTAGGGTGATCATTAAGGGGGATGCATGCTGGGAAGCTGGGAATATTTCAAGACAACTTAATTACTAATGCTTTTTTCTGTTTTATTCCATTTTTCTATGAGGGTTTATTGTATTTTTCACCTCAGGGCCACCATAGATATTTTAACACCAGTTGAATTAGCAATTTGTCATTATATATGTATCTAATTACGTTTATTACAAAAATCATACGTGTTTTTCATCTGAGCATAATTAAATACAAAGGCCTGGTTTATCTCTAATGTTTACAGACATTACAAATTTAAACCTTTTATAACATCAGAAAACATGAGAATGTTTCTTTCAGCTGTTGAATTGAAAGTAATAGCAGGTTCCTATCCTGTGTTTTATATTTTGTTCACAGCCGGATCACAGATTGTGACATTTACAGAGCATTTATGAGCTGAAAATCAAACTGGAACACAAAAGTTAACATAGGATGTCGTGAAAAGGATGATATTTCACCATTTTGCAAATCTGCACCACCAAGTGAAGATGTTTATTAATAGATTCAGGATTTCAACAATTTATTTACATGAAATACATTTGAAAGATCCGTGAGTAATTTATCACCCTGATGCACACCCACCCTGAGCCATGTCCATCCACACAGCAAAGCATTGAACAATGCCCTTAAGGCACACCAACACACACACATAAGACCTCTTTGCCAAGCACATACATGTACACACAAATCTCACATATGAGACTACATGAAGGATGTGCGGAAGTAAGGGAGAAGCTGCTCTGACCCAGAGCAGCTCGAATGTTTTCATTCACATAATGCTAATTTACGTGCAGCATCTCCTCCAACATGGTCGGACGTTTCAATTAATTTTCCCCACAGCACAAAGAAAAATATGCTCCTAAAAAGCTTCCATTCAATGGGCTTTGAAAGTGCAGCCTTCCCAATTGAATGTCAATATATATCTATGGTCACCAAAACAAAACAAAGCAAAACAAGGTCTCACACACACACGGACACAACCTAAACACACACACTATGATAAAAAGCCATTTCTGGGTGATCTGTGTATGATGTGTACAGGGGATGAATGGAAGGGGAGCCCTCTGTGGAAGAGAAAAGATTGAAAGACTGGCAGAAAATTACAATTTGGGGTCTGTGCTCTGAATTCTTGATGAGTTTGGGGATCACGAGAGGTTAAATCACTCATCCAATCTCATTTCACACTAAAGCATCTGAACTACTGAACTAAAGCTACAGTTCATATCATCCACCTTCCCTTTTCATCGCCTCTCATGCTCGCCCAACATCTCATACTGACTGTGTCTATCTCCGCCTGTGACAGAGATGCACATCTTGATATGAAATAAATGATTTAGCCCTGTCTCGATGAAAGATTGTCGCTGAATCAAAGAAGGTTATGAAAGAAAGTTATGTGTGAGTGAGACAAAGATGAACATGAGCATTTAATATCATTTAATATCATGTAACAAAGTACAATTACTCAAGTACTCTACTTACGTGCAAATCTGAGGTACTTGCACTTTGCTTAAGTCTTTTCTTTTCATCCTTCTACTTCAATACATTTCAGAGGGAAGGTTTTACTGTACTTTTTACTGCACTACTTTTATTAAACAGCTTTAGACACTAGTTACTTTTCAAATTAAGATTTGTGCAAACAAAACATACACAAGATGCTTTGTTATAAATTAAACTGCTGTACCTAACTATATATACAAGTGGAGCTGAAACCATTTGTTGATTAATTGAGTTATGATAATGTAACTTTGATGGTAAGCTTCCACTTGCAAGTTTCACATTAAGTGTGCCAACACACACGGTTGTTGAACAGTGTCCTGAACAACCTTTCAAGGTTATTCCTGTAGCCATCAGCTCACTGCACAGTCAGTGCTGCAGGAACAGCTGGGTGCTCTGATGTAAAAGCTCTCTTTATCCAGATTAAGACACCCATTTCAGTTTCCTCATTGGAATAAACCTCTCCAGTACATTCAAAATAAATATACATAAACCATGGATGTCACAACCTTGTCGGTCTTTACTGTTGGCAGTGAGAGGGAGGAAGAATGAAAAAGCACCAAAATACAGAGATATGTGTCAAAAGCTAAAATGTGCTGGAAAAAGGAGTTGACTCACTTGACACGTGTCGGCATCTGCAAGAAGTCTAATGATGAACGCGCCACTTGTATTTGTGTCATGATGCCTCTGTGAGTCTGCAGATGCAGGTGACTGTGACATACTGTGCCAGCTAAAAATGTTGCTTATCACTGAAAAGAACAGTGGCTGAAAAGAAATTGTACCCTATTTCCACAGCAAATAATGCGAGGTGTGAGCTGATGGTTAATATGTTCTTTGAGTTCTTCTTACAGTTTAAATAAATAAAGTGTTGAGCGCTCTTTCCTGCTGTACATGCTCTCTCTGTTGCTGTGCATGCTGTCTCCAAGCCACAATAGTCAAAGCCTGGTCAGAGCTATACTGTAGTAAGTTATGTAAGATATGAATTACCAACAACTCAGATCATTTAGATTCAGAGCTTTATTTCTATAATTTACTTCCAAACATTTGTGTATTTATAGAAAAGCTCCTACAATTGCTTTTGCAGTGAGGTTTATGTGTTAAAAAATTCATACAATCCATCTCCGCCTATTTACGCTACATGCCAGTTGTGGCATTATATTGCATCTCAGAAGGAGCTTAATGTTGCTAGAACTCATGCCACCCTCAGGGAATAAACCTCCCTTTTAAATGGCTCCTATGGAGATGTAGTGGGAAAGATCCAGTGCACAAAAAGCCAAAATGACGCCCTCAGAGTTGTCAGCTCTGTTAGAAAGAGAGGAGCATTACAGGAACTCCTGTTAATATGCTGTTATTGAGAACTGAGAAGGAGCTGTGCATACAGTACCATCTTCAGACTCTCCAAAGCAGTAAAATCTAATGATTCTTAAACCAATGGTGCGGTCGGACCAATATTAGCCAGGCAACATTTGCATGTGCAATGTGGCAAAAAGGAGACGGGGCAGGAAGTAGTGTGGGCAGAGCTGGAAGCTGTGAGTTGTGAAGTGAAGGAGCTAAAATGGCTGGCAAGTTGAAAAATGATGCTGTACATGATCCTCTATCACTGTCTTTGCAGTCACAGCAACTAAGCCTGCCTACCCCCCCCCCCCCAGGATATAAGCAAATCAATGCTACTTGAATTAAATGTCAACCCCACCTTCTTTCTCAGTCTGACTGGACATCCAATGAGCCATGACAGTTTCTCAGGTCAAAGTTCAGCCAGATTGAACATTGTGGGATCAATTTGCAACCGGAGGCAAATATGTCAGCCTGACTCTGACCACACCTGAACGTGACTCATTTCCTCATTTCCACAGCAAGGATGCTGTATTCTTCACACACTGTCATGTTTGGCATTTTAATAATCATCACGCTGTGATCAAATTGACTGCACAATGCCTGCGGAACTCAAACAATTTGGTTGAGGGAGAATCCTAAAATCCGTGAAAGTCTCTCTCATCAATTTGACACTGTGCCATAATTGCGAAATCCTTTGACTCTGATAGGCTTCATTCAGAAAGATGGTAATAATGCAAACGCCTTGAACCCACAAATGCAATACATGAAAAGTCCCACACACACCTACACATACACACACAAATGTACCCAAAGAGGTTGAATTCACACATACAGCCAATTAGTTTGAAAGTGGAGAGCTGCGGAGTTAAGAGTACTAGTCAGTCACTGTTGCATCTCCCCACAGCTGACAGGCCACAATAAGAGGGGAATGAGACAGAATAAAATAAATACCTGCTGAGGTTAAGACTCATGCTGCACCATGAATACAGAAATGCATGCATTTGCATATCCCGGTGGGATAAAGGCACATTTTGTCATGATGCAAACAAACACACTTAAATGGAGCCCTGACATCCTTTTATAATAGAGACATGTGTGTCTTACGTGAGGTGTGCTGCCACTCAGAGCCCAACATACTCAAAGCTGAGGGATTAATAACGTCTAGAGAGTATTCGACAAGAGTAGTTCTGTTTATTTGCCGACATCCGTATCTACAAGTTAATCTCTCTCAACACCCATGTGTTCAGAGAACTGGGGATGCATTGCATGCAACTGAACAATGCATTTCTGCTGCTTGTTCAGCAAATATTGTTAATTGAGCATTATGAGAACATGTGGTACTGCGTGAGCTACTGAACCACAGAAGGCTGAGGCAGAGATGAAGAAAATAAAAGAAGCAAACCATGCTTGACAGTAATAGCAAATATATATATAATAGTAATATAACAACAATGGCTTGATTTTGTCAAGTCAAGCCAATCAGTCGTGTCCAGTAACAGGTGCATCTGATGTTTTTTTCATAGAAGACTTTCACTGACCAGCTGCCACTCCCAGAGCCCTGCCACGGAAAACAGCATTGTTTTTCATTATTGGAACATTGCTTAGTCACTGGCCTTCTGATGCTACAAGAGAGACAGGCCTTCTCCAAAGTCAATATTTGCCACAATTATACAAAAGCAGGAGGAGATGGCAAACTGGAGAGTAGCAGCCAGGCTAATGATGCAATATAATGGTCATCTACCAATCCAAAAACAAACAAACGGACATGAACACGTGCTTAATCAAATATGAGCGTGATCATTTCGACACAAACACAGAAAACGTGGATGCACGCTTGGATTAAAAGGTGCACTGGGGCTGATGGGGCCCACCTCCGTAGCAACGATCTCTGAAAAAAAAGGCTGTTCAATGTCTCTGCAATCTTCAGAGAGCAGGTTGGAGGTAGAGAGCGACAGTCCCCCGGCACTCACTGCCAAGTCCTGTCTGGGTCACTTGGCTCTGACACAATGTCTGTTTGACAGACTGTCTGCCTGACTGACTGAAGAGACTCCAACTGCCCTGCACCACCTTTTAACTGTCCTCCGAGGTATGTGCCAAAATCTATTTTTTCCCCCTAAGCAACGCCTATTCAACTCAAATGAAAAGCGCTTGTGTCTTGATTGCCCTGGCATCTAGATTCCACCTAAAATATTCCCTGCATGGGCTAAAGTTGGAGAGTCACAGTATGTTTGATAAAGTTACATCTGAGCAGTGTTGGAGTTGTTACAGGGAGAAAATCAGGACATCGACAATATCTGTAGACTGGAGGAAGAGTAGATTCATCCTGTGGGAGCCGTGAATGACTGAACCAAATGTCACGCCAATCCATACAATAGTTGTTGAGATATTTCAGTCGGGACCAAAGTGGTGGACCAACAGACCGACATTGCCATCCCATGAGCCACACTGCGAGCATGAAGAAGACTAAGACAAAAAGACTAAATCTCTCCTTAGTGTTGCTCACACACGTATGTTTTCGACTGCTGAAGCAGTTAATTTCATCAGTCTTCTTCTTTAATTGCCTGTTTACAGCCTCATGGGATCATTTTTTTTCCAGTCAACT
Organism: Lateolabrax maculatus; assembly: GCA_031216445.1. NCBI lineage: Eukaryota > Metazoa > Chordata > Actinopteri > Acropomatiformes > Lateolabracidae > Lateolabrax > Lateolabrax maculatus. Next base: position 2,618,019 of record CM062208.1, on the reverse strand, counting down.
TTGTTGCCTCTGCAGTTTCTATGTACAAGTACCCCGACCTGCAGTAGCTGATATACTGCTAGTCATTTGTTGGCAATGGCATGTTTGGCTTAATGTCGGCAGATCTCAGATAACTGTGATGCAGAAGCCACTAAAATAATTTGCTTAGCTACAAAACGTTTTATTAATGACGTGAGTTCTACGTGACACATCTGTTTTCTCCCTTTAACGATGTGCACAGAAGCGAAATGATTTCTATTTTTCACAGGCTGAGAACAGGCTGATTAGGCTTTTCATCAACACTGTGCTACACTCAGTGGTGGAGTGGAAACTATGTACATTTACTCAAGTACTCTACTTAAGTACAAATTTGAGGTGCTTATACTTTACTTGAGTGTTTCCGTTTAATGCAACTTTATACTTCCACTCCACTTCATCTCAGAGGGGAACATTGTACTTTTTACTCCTCTGCATTTGTGTGAAAGCTTTAGTTACTTTTCAGATTACAATTTTCATTCCCTTCCTGTCCAGTGAAAACCATGTATATGTATATATAAATGTGGTGAATTTTTGTGATAAACTGAAGGATGGAAGAGTTCCTTTGTGTGTTGAGAAAATTCTCCTCCTTCTTAAGCTAAAATAAACTGTTTCAAACCCTCTTGGATCAGCAGGAAAATGCATCGCCACACAGCTTCTGTCAACTTCTTATAGATACGTGGTTCTCACAGGACAGTGACTCTACAAACATGGGATGATCTTACAGACCATGATGCACTGCTGTAGATTAAGCTACCCAACAGTATATAAAGTAGCTCAAATTAACACGACCTTTAAGATCTACAACAGTAAAATGCGACATACACACGAATGCACCAAAAACACCATATATAGTAAAACACTGACATACTTTTACTGAAGTAAGGTTTCCTTGCAGTAGAGTATATAATTTACAGATCTCATCAGGACTTTGTGTCCTCTTCTCGTCCTTGTATATGCATATATTTGCATCTTTTACAGATTGATATCCTATGGCTATGGGAGGGCTGTGTATCCATATGTGTACTATACTGTATGTTTTTACTGCATTACTGTTTTTTTGAACCGGGGGACATAAGGACGCCCTCGGGGGCCTCGTGCTCCATCTGGTGACTTCAGAGTACTGTGCGTCCCACTGCAGCTCACTTGTCGCTCTTGTGAATGAACATGGCAGACATGAACTTTGGCATGCTGTAGGGAAGTGATCAGATGAAGGCCAACGGTTCTTTCTCACTGTTTCCAAAGCCAAAATTAGTCTCTGTAGGATGTCTGGTGGCTGTCTGTATCACTTCAGAGAATTCATACTATTTCACGCCACATAACTGCGTCACAGGTTGCAGTAACGCTCTGGTTTCCACCTCATCAGACAAAATATGAAAATGCCCTCTGATCTGTACAGGTTGGTGACGCAGTGACTCACACATCATACAGTGTTTGGCATCTAGTTCAAAGCAGCCAGCTGTATCTGCTCCCCCGTTTAGCATTGGTGCTTTGACTCAGAGGTTCACCACATATGAATCTATATAAAGCCGGAAATCAAGTAATTACAATATGGATCGGAGCCAGGGTTTAAGGCAGTATAGCTTGTATGTATGTGTGTGTTAAGACCACAGAATGGTAGCTCGTGGGATTTGTCTTTGATGATTGAAGGCAGAGCTTAACGTTGGCTTAAGGTTTAGTAGTTTGCATAGCTGGAGGCAGAAATAAAACTCTGATTGTAAGGTGTATATAGGTGTATAGCTTTTACAGTACATGTGTATTTTAAAAGTGGGATGTGCGGAGGTAAGATTTACACTACATGGGCTGTAACAGCCCCGGAACCTGGCTGCAGAGATTTGCTTCCATTGAACCAAAAGAGCATCGATGAGCTCGGCCAGTGGCAACAGATAGAGTCCGGCTCCCAGGCGGTGTTCCAGTTCATCTCAAAGGTGTTGGATGAGGTTGAGGTCAGGGCTCTGTGCAGACCAGTCAAGTTCTTCGAAACCATTTTTACGCAATGTGTAAGCTTCTCTTTTTTCCTTTTAGATTTGTTATTTTCTCTTATTTGTTCCTAGCCTGCCATCGCCAGACTAATTAAACGAATCAGAGCAACAAAACACGTATTACACATATTTCTTATCATTATCAAGTTCAGGCACAGTTGTTTGTTCTTCTTTTTGAGTAAATTTACCATCCAGTCCGTTTAATACTGCCGCTGTAGCTGGCCGTGGAACGTTCCATATTGGTAAATGTAAGAATTAGTAATTAGCAGTAATAACATGTTCGACTTAATCCAACAAAATAATAGTAATAAAGTGCTTACACAAGTACTGCAGAATATGAAAATGAAAATGAATATTTATCTGCCTTTCTACAGTGACTACAGCTAATACATTTGTTTATGCATTTATTTGTTTCATTTGTGATTTACGTAAACACAGTTTAAAACGACACATAATTGACGTGGCGCTGAAATTAAGCTAAACAGGGCAACATTAAAAAACAGGTTTTAGGAAATGTGCAAGGGAACATTTGGAAGACAATCTAACAGCTGCTTTACCTGTCCTAACCATGACACTGTGGCAAGTCCAGAGTCTAATAAAGCAGCAGCTCAGCTTCATCTGCTTCCAATTGGAACATATTACTTCAGAGCAGTCTAATGTACCCCCTGTCGCTTTGGCTTCATCACTTTCATTTACTGCTATTACAGTCCCAGGCTTGGTCCTCCTCATGCTGCACACTCGTGTCTTTTCCCTCCCCTTATGTCTTACGCACATGGTGACATCCTCATTGACCACCTGGTTTGATGTCTATTTCTAGCCCTGTCTGCTTCTCTGCCTGTCGATGCTTTCTACCTGTCTCTCTCTCTCACCCTCTCGCTATCAGCTCACCTGGCCTTCTCCAACTCACTACATCTGAAAAATTTCTCCAATTATGGTTTTTTTTGTGGTGTTTGTGAAGCATGGATGGGTCTAACACAGGTTTAAAATAAGCAACTGCACACAAAACTGATCGGCGAGGAGAAAATATGACAAAATTCAACTTGACATTTTGACACCAGTTTCCTCTGGTTCATTTCAAGAGCCCCTATAGCATGGCCTGGATACTGAGCCCTATTATAAGGTCTTTTGATTGGCAGCAGAAATTTTTTTATAGTATCACAACCTGTCTTGGTCTTTTAATAGCTACTGTCAGTCGTTTGAAAATGCATGTTTACTTTATGTACTATGTAGTAATTAGTACTGATTAAAGGTAGTGGTGAGGTAATGAAGGGAAGAGACAGACAGATGTTGTACACAGAATAAAAAGGGAAGAAAGACCTTACTAAGTAAATTATGAGCTGGAGTGACCTCCTCATGAACCCACATACACAATGTTCAGGCACTTACGACATTTAAGTTATTAAATTCATCTGAGCCACATTAAGTTCATGAATATAAGACACGTTTTAGCAGATGGAAGTGTGTACAGAAGCATTTTCCTGCAGGAAACTTTTATTCCATCATTTTAAATACAACATAAAAACTGTTGTTATGATGCAGTCATCAGGAAAATTAGTCCCACAGTTGGATATACATTAGTTTATTATGAAAGGTTTTTTCAAAATAAATAGCAAGATTATAAAATAAACACATTTAAGAAGAAAAAGAGTAAATAGTGTTAAAAAGATATTAACATCATGTTTTGCTCTCAACACAATTTCTCATGTATTCTTAATTTACCATTAACTAATTTCCAAAAGTAAATGTTAAAGTTACAATTTTACATTTTCAAAAGATTAAATGTACCATCTGTCATCTCAACTGTCCCGTCTGCCAGATTAATTTCACAAACAAAAGTAACTTCAGATATTAACTGATGTCATGGGCTAAAACCCTCAACATAATGCTAAACTGGTGGAGCAACTTCTTTTTGTGAACAGTGTAGTCTGTAGCATCTATAGGTGGTTTTAAGTTTTCAGTTTTGAAGTGAAAATGTTATATATATTCTAATTCTGTTAATTTGTGTGCAAAAGAAAGAAGAAAGATGGAGATGGAAGGAAAGCAAACCAGTCAGAAAGGTCTCAGGCCTGGTCATCCATAGTTAGGAAACAACCACATGTTTCACTTTCTGTGATATTTGAAAGCGTGTCATTGTGTTAGCTGCAGCCACAGTAAACTGAGTCACTCGCAGGTGGGTGGTGAAAGCATCCATATTGATTGGTTTAAACAGACAGCCATTGTAAATAATATATGACTGTTTGGGTAGCTATTGATTGCAACTCACCCACTGCCTTCAGAAATGCAACCTACTGCAGCCAGAAAGACTGAGAGAGTGTGTGTGTGTGTGGACAGAGAGAGATTGAGAGAGAGTAAGACGCATGTGTATTTTAGTGTGTGCATGTGTTTTCTTAGCAAAGGAAAACAACCCCCGGCCTTCAGTTTCCAGCTCCGGGAGCCTTTCAGTGTCTCAAGAGTGGAAATTATCCATCTGTTAAAAACCTAATTCAGTAAGGGAGCAGAGTTCTTTCATCATTATCAACTTCATAATCTGACTGCAGGCGAAGCACAAGTGCAAAAAGGAGACTGATAAATTCAGAAATAATGAAGTGAGTTCACTTTCTCAAGAGCTCTCTTGATTATAAATGTGCTGAAGAACGTACCTAATTGATTATTTGATTAACGATCCACCCCAATCACAGTCCACACAACTAATAGACCAGACCTCTTTTAACTGTGAGATATTGTATATTATACGGGCAGTGCAAAGTGGCATTCGAGTCTCAAGTGGATTCCTGCAAGTGGGAATGTGTGTCAGAGAGCGAAATGCAGAATTCGTAAACCAGCAGTAGAAAAGAGGGGAGAAGGAGCGCCTGCAGCCATGTCAGAGGTCGCTGACTGCAGAGAAGAGGGAGTCCAAACAACATGGATTCCAGCATTACTCCTTTCATAAGTTTACAGTTCTCCCTCCGGTAAGGATCATTGAGCGCGACCGGGCCGACTGTGAAACTCCCTGCCTGGGGATCTCAGGTAGTCAAAATGTTTTTTTATTTTACGGCATTCACTGCAATATGAATACAATTATTATTACTATTATTATCTAGTATAAATGTCTGCTTTAACCCTGATCTGTCCATCCGTCTCCCTTCCTCTCTGCCTTCAGTCTTCCATTTTGATCCTATCTGCCACTACCTTCTACACACCATACCCCTTCATTACTTTCCGTATACTCCTCCTGCCATTATCCGCCCATCCCTATTTATTCCTCTCTGTCTCCCACTCCCTGTCTCCCTCTTTTTCCCCAGTGATGATAACGAGAGGCAGATTGTGACCTGCCGGCTGAGCTACTGTACAAACACAACCATACTACAGTAGGTACAGTAACAATATTAGCTGTAATAATTCACTCTTTAATTTCCTTGAATGCGGATGCCGTCTTGTGTAATGTAGATCCCAATCACGTGTTTTTGAGAGAAAAATACAATCTTGTGTATTTTCCTATTTTAAAAGCACTACATTTTGAGCTGTGATTCACTAAATCACAGCCATTAGTGCTGTCAATGGCACTATATTTACATAAGTGACCACATGTGGCCACTCTGATCATTATCATTTTCCTCATTCACATTCACTGTACTCACCTCAGCTGTTTTCCACTCACCCATATAACAACATAATTCATTATCAATGCAAGCCAGACCTGCGGTGCATTATAACCATGATCGTTGCTGTCATCTTAATCTGCCACTAAAGGATTTATCAAGAGGTTCACCCTAGAAACACATTTAAATACAATAGCTGCAGTGCTAATAGTTGGGCACTAACTAAAATATCCATAGTGTGCTACATTATTGTGGCCCTGATTCATGGTCAAAAAAAGTAGCTTCACTTCACTTCACAGGTTAAATTGTTTGCTCACTTAATGATTTTTTCTCATTAGTGTCGATCTGTCGGTTGGTCCAGGCTGAAATCTCTCGACTAACTACGGGATGGATTGTCATGAAATTTTGTACAGACATTCGCGGCCCCCAGAGGATCAATCACGAACCAGTCCTTGTTGCGTTTGGACAGCAAAAGAACCAGCTTTTTTTCCAGAGCGGCACCAAATCCCAGCTGGTCTAAAACCAAGAACCGCTTCCGTCAGGGGCTGGGGGCGGGATTATCGAAACATTCTGTGTTAATAAGAATCAAAACGTGTTGGGTAATTTCTTTCTTCTTGAACGTAATCGGTTCTCAGAAGGTTCGCAAGTTGAACCAACTGCAAACCGGCACCAGCAGCAGCCCAGAACCAGAACTCAGTTTGCGTTGGTGGAAAGGATAATAATGACTATAATAATAATGATGATTCCTTTCCTTCCTTCCTGACTTTTCCCCGAGTGCCACCATTAGGTTGACATATTCAGATTTGTGTGAAAACATCTGCACATCTACTGGATGGATTGACACAGAATTTTGCAACGTAGTTATCAAACGATTTATCCTAACGACTTGGTGATACCCTGACTTCTTATTTAGGGCCATCATCTGGTTCAAATTTCAATTTAAAATACTTTGGTTTATGACCAAATACCTACAAAAATAATGACCTTCCCATAAGTGATGCACCGATCAAACTTTTCTCTCCCTGTACTAAGTACAGCCTCACAGAGACATGGCTGGAGGCTCTCAGTCTTTTAATCTAGCGTAGAATATGATATGTGTAGCTTGCCAATACCATAAAGTGACAGGGCCATGGATAGCCATTATGAGGCCTATCATTATATCTGTTCCTGCCTGACGAGAAGCCAGGAGGGGGTTTAAGCACAAAGCGCCACAGGGGAAACGCACACCTGAGACACGACAATGCTTCACCGCTAATCTGTGCTGTCAAACATACACAGGCACAGATGCACACAAATACACAAACACAGGCACGGGGGAAGTGGTGACAGTCGTCCTCCCCGCAGCCCCGGAGCCATGTACACTCATTTTCTCCCTTATATATATGCACATAGACATGCATGCACAGAATTAAGTGAACAACAAGGAGGAGGAGAGGGTGGGAGGCAGCTAATGAAAGGCTGAAGGATGGAAACAGCAGTGAGGGGTGAGGGGTGGAGAGTATAAGAGATGTGAGATAATTTGAGTTATCTCAGCTGTTAGAGAGAGACAGAATGTAATATACTTACTTCTCTGTGACTGGAGCAAATGGGCTTAGTGGCAAAGTGGGACTCGTGTGATAAAACTGAGAAGATCTTTAAAGTAAAAGAAAAATCTCTAAGATATGCTTTTTGTTTTGTTAACAATGTAAGCCCTCTATCAACTGAATTAACACTTGACAACAATTGATTTGCTACTGATTCATTTGCTTTGAATAAATCAAAGCAAGGACTGAATTCATAAAGACGTCAGTTACCCAATAGATTTAATTTTATTCTATTCTTACAACAGAGTAGGTGTAACAGATTATCTGGGAAAAGACAGTCTGTCACCAGGCCGGGGGTTCGTGGAAAATTTCACATCGTGCATGTGCTTTGGACAAAAATAAAATGTAAGCACATACGATTTGTTGTTCGTTTTCATGGAGCTGAATCTGCCTGTAAAAGCTTTTTTTTCTTGGTCAGCAAAGGTCACATCTTCAATTATGACAGCAATATGAGTAATATCAATAATGAGATTTATTTTCACACTAGGAATCATTTTGTTGGCCTTTCTTCACACAGTCAAATCTCCTTTTGGATTAAAAATGAAGTCTGAGGGGAGGAGAGGGCGCTGGCAGGCTGATGGCAGCTTATGCAGAGTGCCGGTCCAGACGTGTCCACGTGATGAGCAGGGCTCAGGCCCTAACCTGATTAGGACCAAGCCAAGACCCACTCAATTAATAGGACCAATTGACTCGTGTAGTCCCACACAGCTTCTGCCTTTTCTAGGAAGCACAACAGCAAATTAACATTGATTGAACTATGCAGGTTTAAAGTGAATCTTGAGAGGACTCATTCGTTCTGTGCTCTCGCTCCCCAATATCCTCCAGACTGTAATTTTAACATATTAACAAATTCAAAAATAATCATTTTAATGAGACCTCTGCGTGAATCCACTCATTTGGCAAATTTTCTATTTACATGGTGTATACTGTGTGTGTGTGTGTGCGTGTGTGTGTGTTCGTTTTCTCATGCTGCTCTGAGAGGTGTTGGCTACAACATTCGTCATGAAAGGGGGGTTTATAAATAATAACCTTTCTCCAAGTGTATGATTCAGAAGCTGTGATGTCTAACTGCAGTGTGATGCAGCGCTTCACGTCCACATTCAGGTATGTGTGTGTGTGAATCTGCCCATGTGTGTTTGTGAACAATCATGCGTACTTCATTTACAAGTCAGAGCAAATTTCGAAACCGTAAACTTCCTGCTTTTCACTTGTAATGTTGGTGATGTACTGATGCCGCTGTAAGTGGCTCTTGATAAGAGCATGTGAGTGTCAAATGCACACAAAGTGCCAAGATGATACAAATCCCGGCTTTAATCTCACTCTAGCAGTGTAAAACTACCACTTTGACATTGGATATGAATCTTTTTCAGGATGGTGAACAGATTACAGGGTGTGTATCCACTTCAGCACTAATGTGTGGAAGGGAGGGCTACGCTGGTCCGATTCTTTCAATCGGTATCTGCACAAATTAGGGCTGCAACCAATCATTTTCATTATTGATTCTTTGTCAGTTTTCTTTTTCCATTACTCAGTGACTCATTTCGACTGCAAAAATAGCAGAAAATTATGAACAATTGAGAATCTTCCAACATTGAAGTCTTCCAACTGCAGTCAAAAACTAAAAGATATCTGGTCTGGTGTTATATAAATAAGGGTATGCACATGTTTAATTTGGGGAAAAGAAAGCACTGGTAACAGTTTGGTAATCTGAGTCAGCAAGAGACAGAAGGTGTGATCGATGCGTCTCCACTCAAGTTTGAAAGGAGCAGTTCTAACAATAAAATCTACAAGCTCCCGAGCATTAATCGACCAGCCCTTTAATATATTAGCAAGGTCTCCATCAGGCAATCAGATACCCTGCCTGAGCTTGTAAAATTCACCGTCCAGCCTCTTTAATTTTTTCCAATGTAGCCAGTGGACATGAGTCACAGATGCACACGCTGCTGTGAGTGTGTGTGTGACTCTCGTTTGATGGTGGCACGTTTTGAAACCAGCCTTTTTTTATTTATTTTTTTGCTCTAAACTAGGAATTTAAGGGCCAGAGACATTTCCGAGTTCTCCATCTGTGCCAGATTCCGACTTGAGACGTGTGAAACAATGGAGCAGCTGAAAGTCCTCGTCAAGAGTAAATGAGGTGCTTTCAGGTGAGGTTCTGGCAGAGATGAGTGGCTTTTTAAAGGAATTGTGAGTGCCATTTGATTCATGTCACAACAGCACAAAAGCCTTTTCACAGAAATCACACACACACGCATGTTTGTACTTCTGTACTTCTGAGGACATTCATTGACATAATGCATTCCCTAGCCCCTTACCCTAACCGTAACCATCCAAACTAAAAGCCTGACCCCAACCCTTACCCTGACCTGAACCTAAGCTTAACTCTAACCTGAACCTTAAAACCAAGTCTGAACCCTCAAACCGGCCAAAATGTCCTGACTTTCTAAAAATGTCCTCACTCCTATGGTCCAAAGCTCAAATTGGTTCTCACAAAGATAGCTGTATAAGTATACACACACACCCACACACACAGAGTGTATTTGCTGAGACACAAAGCTTCCATCATCTCCACAGACAGACAGACAGACGGACACATTTCTGGCCTTCTCCTCCATTCACTGAAGTGTGGGATGTAATGAGGGACTAATGTCACACCATTTAAAAACACATAGCGGCATGTTTGTCACAGCTAGACCCCTAATGGATTTATATTTAGACAGCCAAACCCCCACAAACACACACACACACACACACACACTCTCCCCCCCCCCCGCCCACTGACGGGCAGAAAGGCCACGATGAATTCTTGACATCCCTGCCAGTTAATTACAATGACCGCACATGCGCTGCTGGAGCTGTGTAATTATCAGCACCTCTGCAAACGGAAGGCCTGTTTCAGCCACGCACAGAGAGATGAGCACCGGGTTCACAGTGTACCGAGGCTGCACATGCGGGTGTGTGTGTGTGTGTGTGTGTGTGTGCATGCATGCGTGTCCTCTGAACACTGCAGGCTGCATGCTTGCAGTGTTTGTGGACTCTTTGTCGTATGACAGACGACAGATGAGTGTGCACAGGGATGCTGTTTATTCCGTTTTGTCCTCACAGCAGATACCCAGAATCGTCGCGAGGAGACAACACCAACAACTCGATTTGCCTTTCAAAGTAAGAGCATTTAAATGCCCTGGAAACAAAGGGCAGGAGGAACTATTGCCACCGTGTCGTTAGGAGAGGATCAGGATCTGCCTCTGAGCGACTCGCTGCATGGTCCAACAATCTTTCCCATCGTGCTGTCACACATGAGCTGGTTTAGGGGAGACACTGGCTCTCCAGACTCACACAAAAACTCCCTGAAAAAATCACCGCAGAAGGAGCGATGAGCGGCCCGAGCGCCGTATAAGCATGTCTCACCCGCCCACCCGCCCAGCAGGGGCCCCAACACACGGGCTGCTCATCGCATCTGCTCTCAACACACAGAACAGAAACGGGTCTGTACATCCAACCTCCCTTTCTCCAGCTTCATGTCAACTGATACTGCATCAATAATGTTATGATATAGACCACAATAAAGCAGGATTTGCGTCGGCTCGTCTGGGAAGCGAAGTACAGAAGCCTTGAGCGGGCCTCGAACACCCCACCGGAGCCTTTCTGGTGAGTCTGAGAGACAATGCAGAGGGAAGCCTGGACATGTGCGCACAGCAGACACAATGGAACTGAGGGCGGCCTCAGTCATAAAACCAGCAGCAGCATCACAGCTGGCCTGCAGTTAAAGACACACATCTCCTGACAGGTTCAGGTGCGGCCATCTGTCAGGAAACAGCACAACAGGACCAGAATAATGTTTCTGAGCACACAGGCTCCATATGATGTATTTGTAAAACTTAAAACTGTAATTATTTGTGCTTTGTTTGTAGCCCCTCATGATGCTTGTGCAGAGAGATGCACATTATATCTTCTACGAAAATTCACAGAGGATGTCACTCTGTAGATCACACATTGACTAGTCCTTAAACTGATGAGGCAGAGTGACAAGGTGGATATCTTTTAAACTTTTAAAGTTGCATCTGAGTGTACAGGGACATGCAGGCTGAGCTGCAGGTGGTGTAGTTTTCTGTTTGCTGCTGTAGTGTTTGGACATCACAGTTCACATGAGGCAGACTTTGTGTGTAGTGGAGGGATCATCAGAAAGCTCTGGTTTGTTACTCACGGGTGCCATCGAAGCGGGTGGCGATGGTGTCCAGGAAGGTGTTTTGTGGGGCCAGCAGCCCTCTCATCACCGGCATCCTGCTCCGGGTCGACTGGGTCCTCCTGCCTCGGCGCCCCGGGGCAGAGCTTGACTCCTGCTCAGACCCGAAACTTGGCAGGAAGCGGGAGGTGCCCGGTGCGCATCCCAGCCCCTGGAGAAGCGCACCGATCCGAGAAACGCGCGGTGGCTCCACCTTGGCACCGCGGGGGTTGTGACCATAATCAACTCAGCAGAGAGCGGGTATCAACCGTGGGATGCACCCGCGCACCTTCCGACGGAGGAAACACATCAAGACGCCAGTGTGTGTGTGTGTGTGTGCGCGAGAGAGAGAGAGAAAGCGAGAGATGCGGACGGATGGAGGAGCTGCAAGTTTTTGATGCTGATGGCGCGTGGAGTGAATCTTACCGCTGCAAGCTCCTCCTCAACTCTCCCCCCCCCCCCCCCCCTCTCTCTCTCTCTCTCTCTCTCTCTCTCTCTCTCTCTCCTCTCTCTCTCTCTCTCTCGTTGCCACAGCTGAGAGCAGATGCAGGGTCACATGACGCCTCTCAGGTCTTGCCAGGCTGTGGTCCTGTTTCTAAGTGGAAGTGGGAGAGAAAGAAGAAGGAGGAGATGCTGTTTAACCTGCTTCGTGCACAATAAAAGCAGATCCAGTTGCGCAGCTGCTGTTTGCATGAAGCAAGAAAATAAAGAAAAGAAAATACGGCTTTAAGATAAAACTGGAAAATCCACTTTACTGCGTGTTGCAGTGTTTTTAAAGTTATAAATGACTATGGAAGTAACCATATAAGAACTTGTTATTGATTTTAAGGCTTAAAGTGACGGTAAATTGAAGGAAAGTGCGATGGTGGACTCTGCTCGCTCCTCGGCTCTCCTCAGGACCACATGGCCCCACGCAGGTGGAGGCATCAGTTCAGTCCTCGCTGCACAGGGAGATTCTGCCATCTTCTGGTTACGCAGCGTCACTTGAACGCATCGCGTCCTTTTCCCAAGAAATAGGAGCCATAATGTAAAACACGGATAGCATCTGAAAGTTCAAGTTTAGGCTTGTTGTCATTTCATCAAATACAAACCCAGAAAAAAATAAAATAATAATAATTCACAAATCATGTTATTTCACTGAGCACTCATGGGAGTATCAGTCAAACTGTTGTTGGTTTGTCCATTTCAAGAAGGGTTTATATCTGTTTTTGCAAATCAACTCATCAAATAGGCTTATAGTTTATATCAGGGCCGTGGTATAAAAACACAGCTTAAACATATCAGTGTATAGATGCAATAAGTGCTAAACTGAGTGCAATTCTTAATTTCTACAGTAATTGCACTGGAGGGACTATGTTCGATTACCTTGTTTTGACTTGGTTTACCAATAATTAATAACCAATAATTTTCATGTTTTGGGGCCAGAAATGTAACTAAAATGTAATTTTATTGTCTTTGTAGTTCATGCACAATCATTGGTCTTGTGATAACAAGCGTACACCATTCACAACCTAAATGGCTAAAAATGATACCATATGACAGATATTTGGCATAACATTTTACTCATATTGCAGCTAACGTGGTTGACTGCATATAAGCTGCACATATTATTTGTAAATATTGAATATGGAAAGCTGACAAACCAACCCTTGTACTTTCCAGGACAGAAGCCACTCTCCCAGTCCAGGCATGGCAGGCAAAGGGCACTACAACTCCCCCCTCTGGGCCGTTTAAATCTCTACAAGACGACCTGGACTTGTTGCTCAACACGTGGCCTTCATGAACCACGTGCAGACTTTAAGAGGAAAGAGTGAAGAGGTTCCCCTCTAGAAAGCACAGCTGAGGATGTTTTGTGCACCGGCAGCGCTGCGATTTGGAGGTCAGTTTTGTGTAAATCTTCCCAAAACTGTCTCATGGCATTTTGAGGCCTGTGAACTTAAAACTACAAAAGTGCTATCTTGCTAAAATTCCTAAGAGAATGAAGGTTAGGTTAGATTACCAGCTCTGAAACATGGGCTGTGCAAGGGCCTTAAAGCCATTATTATCTTATTTTGTGCTGTTTTTTTCCTGTGCAGAGGAGCCCTGTGTGATATCTTGTTTTATTTTAGTTTATATTATGCATTCATAGTTCATATTCCTAAATAATAATTCCTAAATAAATAAATCAAATGACCACTTACTAACTGAAATGCCAAAACCCTGGGGCCAGGTACAGATGTTCTGGGGTGTCTTTGACTGTAGAAGTCCACTGTTCTTCATGGTGGAAACAATCACATCATATCATTTCCCACTGGGCTTCAGTCTTTAAGTCCACAGTTTTGGTGAAACTGGGGATTACTGCAACAGCTCAGTTTCAATTTGTTCTTTTTTTCGGTTTTGTCTTCTAACTTCTGGTCGCTATTGCAGGTTTTGTGTCGACAATCTGTTTCCCTGTCAATATGCATGAGCCATACTTTAACCCTGATTTTTGCTATAAGGGCAGGAAGCTGATTTGTAAATATGAATTAAAATACAACTTCTCATCCAACTATGTAATATATATTTTACTGATAGTGTAATTTGGATTAATTAGCACATTACACAACAAGAAGCTTGTGTCATAGAAAAAACTGAGTGTAACAAACCATAGGAGTCTCCAGTGTGCTGCTTTTGAACGGCCACTCAGACAACTTCTGTTACAATATTATATTTTTATAAACACCAATACCAACACATTCTGACAGTCACCACATGACTTTTATAACAGAGAGATGAGCAGCTGATCCCAGAGCTGTGCCACAGACCTGATCCAGTTAGTGCTGCTTCACGCTGTAAATAGCAGTCTCTGCTTGTCAGACTGCTGTAGAAGAAAGTCCCTCATTGTCTTCCAGCCCTTTACGCTGTACATGATGATATTATAAAACCAGTCAGATGTATCATGATCTAATAATATACACTGTTATAGATTAAAAATAAGCCAAACAGTATATATAGTAGTTACAATTGAATCAAACTCAACCAGCTGCAACAGTAAATTGTTACATGCACAATATAGTAATTTAATATATAATAATATAACTATTGCATGAGTAATTTTTCTGGAAATTAGTACTTTTACTTATATAGTAAAGATTATATATACAGGTAGATTTTGCTGATAATACTTTTACTTAAATAAGACTTTTGAATGCTGTACTGCTGGCTCAGTGTGGGTCGCTTGAGTTTGTTGCCAGTTGTGTTGACTGTTATTCTTGCCCAGGGGCCCCCATACAGGTTAATCTGGCCATGCCTCAGGGAGGTCTTGAGGGACCTTTAAGGTGGTCTCCACCTCAGAAACCAGTAATCACCTGATCCACCAGTATAGTAGTAGAAGTGTACATTCTCATGAATCAATGAAACCAGACACAACAAGTAGCATTAAGAGACTTGATGGAAGACATAAATATAAATACATGCAGGATGGTTTGTGTTCCCCACAGAAAGTGCAGTAAATACTGATGTCGTTTTAATTTCTGGGTAAAATCTGTGAAGTATCATAAGGGACATATTTTACTAGAATATGATCACTTTTATAAAAATAAATAAATAAACATTCATTTCAATTAAATACACAATTTAATAAACTGTCTTGCAAAAGTTTTCATTCATTTTTAAAGAATCAATGAATTCAATCAATTGTTATTTGACGCTTTTACATTGTGTAAGGCGGAAGAGCGCAGTTTATCTCGGACCAATCAGCGAGCCAGTTCCCAAAGTTTGCCCCGCCCCGCCCCGCCCATCCAGCTGTGTGGGTTTATCTGATTGGCTGCTGGGTTTTCGCCTCTCCTCTGATTGGCCAGTATGTCTGTCGGTGGGTGCGGGAGGTGGAAGCCGGGTACCTGCCGCTCCCCTGTCAGCCCGAGCCGCCCTCAGCTCAGTTAACCTGCAGAAACGTTACATCTCAGGACATCCGTGACCGTGTCGTGGACCTCTACACTCACTAAGGTAGGCGTGTGTCACATACAATCAAACCGTGTGAACCAGGACGACGTAATGGCGACGCAACGTCCCGGGGAAGAGAAGCTGGCGACTGATCTCCGTCGATCCCAACTCAAATAAAGCTGAAGTCTTCTGTGTTTCTGCTCGAGTGCGTGGGCTTCACTGTCGGAGGCCTTTAGTGAAGTGAAGTCGTGTGGATGGTCATTTCGGCCCGTTCTGCTTCTGTCTATGTGTTATATTATGGGCTTATTTATCCAAAGTGTGCGTTAAAGGCTGCGGTGTGTTAACGGTTTCCTGTGCTGGTGGTGGCCTGCTGCCTGCTGACTGCTGCCTGCTGACTGCCTGCTGCCTGCCTGCTGACTGACTGTTTACTGACTGACTGTCTCTGCAGTCTCCTCCCCATCATGCGATGTGCAGCCTGTTCACTTATGTAACTTTTTTTTTTTGCAAACACTAATGTTCCAACAAAAAAAGTTGCAGAGAAGTCCCATGCACAGTGGGCTGAGTGAATTAAGCTGGTTGGCGTTGGTTAATCATATGTTGCAGGTCACTTTGACAGACTCACACTTAGCAGGATTATGGAGTTCATAAGGTTGAGCAAATGAATGCAGAGTCTGGCCACTCCTAGTTCAGGTTTTGAATGAATTCATTCATTGAGGAGACTGCAGTGTTATGAAAAGAGGAGCTTTTTTGTCTGTGGTATCAGTGTCACTCATTTGAAAGCCCAGCTGAGAGAAGGGCTACAACTACAGGCCTGTTTTTTTACATGATTGATTATTCTGGTACTTACTTTTTGTTTAATCTCTCAACAATTTACTATATAATTCCAAAAAAGAGTGATAAATCACAAGCTCCTGAAGCCAAAAGTGTAAATCTTCAAATATCGCTGCCACTGCCACTACATATTCTCTCCTTAACCGGCTCTCTTTTTGTCTCTTTTCTTTGATTCATGTCGGTGTGTATGTCCCCCATGTCTGCCTCCAGGCTCTAAGATGTCTCAGAAGATCAAGGCAGGCTCCGTGGTGGAGATGCAGGGAGACGAAATGACTCGGGTCATCTGGGAGCTCATTAAGGAGAAACTCATCTTCCCGTACCTTGAGCTCGACCTGCACAGGTAAAGACACCTGAGGGTACTGTAGATCAACTTTTTTTAGTTGCTGTCATGCTCGTGTGGAAAGTGCAGGACGTTCTGTCACCACTATACCTTGATTTTGTTCACTTATGCAGATTATACTCCCCAAAATATGCATTCTGTTATCAAATTGCTGTTTTTAATGTACTCCTTTTTGCATGAGGGAAGGAGCAGGGACGACTAGGTGAGACTGAATAAAGGAAAATTGAGTTCAGTTCCTGCAGTGCTGGAATTTCTAGTTTGGCTTGTTTCATCCTGCCCCTCGCTCAACGGTGAAACCACCAGTAAGAGTATCTGATGGGCACCTAAGAAAAAGGTGTAATAGTTTGTTATAAAGCCTTTTCCCTGACAAAGGCTCTCCTTAAACAGTATTGTTATCTCACCTGCTAAACAGCAGGTACATTGTGTAATTGCGTCACGATCTCACCCACAACATGAAAGTCCTCCAAGATTGCAGCAGTGTGATAACAGCAATTCTTGTTCCTTACCTTATTATGCCTTCCCCCCTTTTAGAGCTCTTTGTATTGGGACTGCTTTATAAATAAACTTGTTTACATAACTTACTATTGTTATAACAATTGGATACATCATGTTATCATAAGGACACTTAAATTGAGTGAGTATAAAGAAATCATGGAGATGTTACATTGTTGTTTTACCTCAACCATCAAACCATCTAACCTTCAAGTAATCTCACAATTTCTCCTAATTAGAGGCTAAAAATGTCATTTACTTTTTTGCACATGTCGTTCTGTCTAGAAATGCTTCTTTTACAATCTGAGCAATGGAAGCATCCGTTTCTTCATTGACCTTACTCCTCCTCTTATCTCTTGCATGGACTTTGTTCTGAGTTGTATGTTATTTGCATGTGAAGTTGTTGTCACGTAATGTTCACATCCCTCATAATGGACCATGTCTCCATCACACTGTGAAGTGGGGACAGATGGGCGACACTTTAAACTTCAGCTTCCTTTTTCAGACAGACATGAGACATGTTTTGCAATATTTTCATCATCTTGTATCGAATCATAAAAGTTAATAATTTATTGTGCCACAGGGTTTGGAAGTAAAAGTTTGATTCAAGGTGGTGTAATACTGACTCTGTTGAAATAATAATGTCTCAATAACCAGGACAGTCATAGATCAGGCCACTGGAAAAACAAACTATGGACACAGATAAATCACCTTTTAAACTGTAAAATCACTTGTAGGGAGATTTGATAGTAATTGCAGACATAAAAAGGGTAAACATAGTTCAGATGTGTGTATTCCTGTGCAGATTTGACATTGTGTCCAAGGAATGCATCAGCTTGTTGAATAAGTGATACAGGTTGAACAGACACACGCCATTGCAATCAAACACAGGAACAACTGAGGACAGCATACTTGTTAAGCCTGAAACTGTTTGTTTAAAGCCGCCTGCGTCTCTCTCTTCCCCCAGAGGTATGTATCAGTTGTTGAGCATCGTACTGTTGTGGCTTGAAATTGGCTTTCGGGGGAAGGGAAGGAAGAAAGTGGGTAAAAGGTCATGGCTGCTTTCAAACAATACCAACGGGTGCACCAGAAAGCACTTAGACTAATACTTGAAGGGAATGATAAGCACATTGAGCGACGTATAGTTTTCAGATGAAGTCTACTTTCTCCTTTTTTAGTTTTTTTGCAAAGCACTGAGGTTCCTTGAGCACAAGTGTAAAAAGTTGAGCAGCCTTTCCAGTTATCTTTGTAAAGGGCCAGTCGTCATTGCACAATTGATTCCTTGTTTCCTTTGTCTTTGTGTTGCTGGCTGGTTTTACGGATTTCCTTCTCACCAGTAACCAGTACAAAAAAGAACAGAGTGAGCACAGTACTGTGAAGGAAGCAGGGTAGGAGGTTCATGGCTATTCTTGATGGGAGCTCTGTCAGGTCTTGCAAGACGTATAATTAGCCCAGATCTGGAGTGAAATAAAGCCCTGGCAGGAATACGAGTTACTCCTCAAGCTGGAAGAAAGCTCACACACTTTCACTTTTCATTAATGCCGTTCACGTCCTTTGATACAGTGATTATGCTTTGCATCACAGTCATTGTACTGTATCATTCACAGACCAGCTTCTAGCCAACTAAAACAGTGGCATATGTTCAACTTTTAACGCTTTGTTAGGTTGTGCTCCAGGGATTCTGTGCAGTGGTGGCAATGGAGCGTAAATAATCACTGCCCTTCTTTAAACAGAGGGCTTTTGTTTATGGTGTCCCATGCCTCCGCTGTTAAGATTAGAAATGGTCTCCACGTCTGTTTGGTCCATCCTTACATCTCTGCTCACTCTCAAAATTAAAAGCACACACTTATAAACAGTTATGTATGTGGAGCTTTACTTTAATACTTAATTTAGTAGAAAAGTGTCAAGTAATGGCAGCAGCCATTGAAAATTTGGAAAAATTCTGAGGTTTGTTTACTTACTCTCCAGATCTAAAAAGGGAACGTTTCCAACTTTTGACAGTATTTAAAAAACACTTACACATGCTGTAGTTTGGTATATTTTGTCAAACAAATACAAAAGAGACATTTAAAGATGCATATTATGTGTTCCTGTAAGTAAGTATTTAAAAGAAAAAAGAAAATAACAACACATTTCCTGGACATCATGGATGCATGTATTAGCGTTCTCTCCAGTACTATTAATTCAAACTCTTTTCTCTTTATCTCTTCCCGCGAAGCTATGACCTCGGTATGGAGAACCGAGATGCGACAGACGACCGGGTGACGGTGGAGGCGGCGGAGGCGGTCCAACGGTACAGCGTGGGCATCAAGTGCGCCACAATTACGCCAGATGAGAATCGCGTGGAGGAGTTCAAGCTCAAGCAGATGTGGCGTTCGCCCAACGGCACCATCCGCAACATCCTGGGAGGCACGGTGTTCAGGGAGGCCATCATCTGCAAGAACATCCCCCGCCTGGTGCCCGGCTGGATCAAGCCCATCATCATCGGCAGGCACGCCCATGGAGATCAGGTACAGCGGTTCACAAAGACTCAGTTGGCCATTTTTTTCAACTTGTTTCTACATGCTGAAAAGCTAAACTTTCTGTCCATTCAGACGGAGCCAGATTGGGTACATTTCTAAAAGATACAATGAGGCCTCATTAGCTAGCTTTGTGCTGTATAATATTGTGTCTGAAATGTTGAAATTGTCATTTATGTTTCACTAAATGGCCTAGAATTTAATTACTCTTCAAAATGCTTTAACAAATCCTGGTCTAAACTAATGATCAGCCTCAGAAATGAGGCTGCAATAACCTGATTTGAAGGGAACTAAAACTGCAGGACCTCAGCTAAAAGGAGCAACTGTAACTGTGTGGGAATTATGTCAGAGTCTTTATCTATGTTCACAGAAACTTATACCAACCCCCTCAGTGTCTGACAAAACTGCCACCGTTACAGGAGCATAAGTTCCAGCAAACCTCTTCGCCAAGCTGTCTGCTGTCAACTCATGTGCTCGCTCCGTTAAGGTTTTCAGGTTATCAGGAGAGACTCGGTCAATAATTATATTTCATCAGGTGTCCTTTGGACCAAAATGTGCTACCTCCACAGCCGAGACAAGTTGCAGCAATGTCACAGAACAAAATCATAGGTTAGGTCGTGGCGTCATGCCAAAGCCAACAGTAATCCAGGTGAAGTGTCATGTGGCTGCTAGTTACATAACATAATGTATGTCAAAGGGATACATATTATATAGTCAACACCTGTCACCAGCTGAGTGGCTGCGTGGTTTAGTGCAGCCTCGTTGCTCTCTAGTGTTAACCTTTCGTCTTTCTCAATGTGTCCCCACAGTACAAAGCCACGGACTTTGTGGTGCCCGGGCCTGGCAAAGTGGAGATGACCTACACGCCCACTAAAGGAGAGCCAGTTAAATATGTCATCTATGAGTTTGAGGGTAAGAACACATCCCTAGATACCTAACGACCGTGGCAGTACACTTCTAGTATCATAGATACACATGTCTCAGGCGTGCATCAGTCTTAAATGAAAGATATCTTAGAGCAAAGATGTCAAATATCATAATGTGGAGTGTCAGTCAATATAACTAAGCTGGACTGGCACCACAGAAAAGCTTTTACAAACACATTTTTCATTGTGTACACATTGTAAATATGAAAATATAAGATATGGCTTATCTATTTGTTTCAGCTCTGTTGTAACTATTCACCTGTCGTGGGTTTTATCACTCAAAACCAAACACTGAGCTGAAGCTGAAATAGATTATGAAAGGTTGAGTAATAAAAACGAGCAACAGGGATTTCTTTTCAAGGCCTTTATCTGTGTGTGATGGTGTTGCACAGCGTACGTGAATGAGCTATACTTTATGTATATATCTGTGTCTGTGTGTGTCCGTCCAGGCACAGGTGGTGTAGCCATGGGGATGTACAATACAGATAAGTCCATCAGGGACTTTGCCCACAGCTCCTTCCAGATGGGTCTGACCAAAGGCTGGCCTCTGTACCTCAGCACCAAGAACACCATCCTGAAGAAGTACGACGGTCGCTTCAAAGACATCTTCCAGGAGATCTACGAAAAGTACGCATGCAAAATAACTTACATCAAGTACACACACTTTTATATCAGATTTAGATCACAGCTTGACATTGTTGCCCACCTTCTTGTGTGTCCAGGGAATACCGTGCTAAGTTTGAGGCCAAAGGCATCTGGTATGAGCACCGTCTGATAGACGACATGGTGGCCCAGGCCATGAAATCTGAGGGAGGCTTCATTTGGGCCTGCAAGAACTACGATGGCGACGTACAGTCTGACTCTGTGGCACAAGGTCAGTAGAAACAAGACATTCGCGTCAGAAGTTACCTGAAGAACTAATATGCTGCAAATTAGTGATTGCTGATTTTGCCATCTCCGGTTGAAGGATTTTCTGTTTATGTGGTTTTGTGTGACTCTGTTTCAGGCTACGGCTCTCTGGGTATGATGACCAGCGTGCTGATCTGTCCTGATGGACGCACAGTGGAGTCTGAGGCCGCCCACGGCACTGTCACTCGCCACTACAGACAACACCAGCAGGGAAAAGAGACCTCCACCAATCCCATAGGTAGAATATGAAGCTTAGAAATACGCATTTAGCAACTACCCAAACACACACTGTGTATAATAAGCTGTGTATGGATTAATTTACCAATCCCTGTCCTTGCCCTGGGCGTTTGTGTCCCACAGCCTCCATCTTTGCGTGGACACGAGGCCTGCTCCACCGGGCAAAGCTGGACAACAACGCAGAGCTGCGAGTGTTCTCCGAGGCACTGGAGGCCGTCTGCATCGAGACCATCGAGGCTGGTTTCATGACCAAGGATTTGGCCATCTGCATCAAAGGCCTGCCGAAGTCAGTCTCTTCATTATTCATTCATTCAACTCTCAGTTTATGTTTCTGCGTCCTATCAGGCGTCTTTCCGCGGCAGGTATTGTTCATGTATTGTTCAGTGTAGGATTTTACCTGCTGTCGTACCACTAGTTCAGCGTGTGGCTGCATGTGTCATACAACATCAGGCAATTTTGTGCTTTTCTTTATATTTGTTTAATCACTTTGTGGTACACAGTGCACATGAAAAGTAGACTAATGCCATTCAATTATTAATAGTTAAAAGTAATCATTCTCTTTTACTACTCTTACAGAGAACTGGGGTTCTGTGTGTGTGTGTGTGTGTGTGTGTGTGTGTGTGTGTTGCGGTCTCACTCAGAATAAAGTCAAAGCGTAATTAATCCTCTCTCCTCTTTCCTCTGTTTTTCGCAGTGTGACTCGCGCCGACTACTTGAGCACCTTTGAGTTCCTGGACAAGCTGGCAGAGAACCTGAAGATTAAGCTCGCCAACCCCCCCAAACTGTGATCGCGTCCCGCCAGCCTCAGCAGTCAAACACAGACACACACACACACACACACACACACACACACGCATTCAAACACACGCATTCAAACACATGCCCATGCACACACAGAGACATCTATACAGCGACCGGAATTAACACTGGAGCAGGGAGGAGTGTGCTCAGGACTCCAGGACATCTATGGACTGAACCAAGTCATTCCCTACCTGGGGGGGGGGGGGGGGGGGGTCTGATCAGGCAGGGTGCCTTGTCCAGAAGGAAGCGGCTGATCAGCGTAGGCCATCGTCCCTGTTAGACTCCAGGACTGACACTGGGCGACACTGACCTGAGACCTTGTTTACCCTAATTGCACTAGGCCCCCTGAAGTGAGCGTGGTGTGTGTCTCGTCATTATTTGTTGGAGCGAGGGGCCAGAATCTGTCCGAGGGAGCCTGCAGACCCTCACTGCCTTATTCGTTTTGTGTCAAAGTCAATTGGTTGATTCTGGTCTTCTCCTGCATCTTCTAATGTTTTAACAATACCTCAGGCAACATTACATGTTTTAGTGCCAGTTAAAAGCCACAGCACTAGCACTGTCAGCCTGTGTTTCTCAAATGAAACCTCTCAGTATCATAGTAGAGTGGCCATTAATTTTACTGTCATGCAGCACGTAATATATGGACTGATATTGTCATTTATAGCATTAAAACGATGGTTCTGACTCTTCTTACAAATGCTGTCAAGACTACAATACATTGCTTTTAGATTTTCTTCTTAACTTTACTAGTCACAGTTGTTTAAGAGGTGTATTTATTTGTTTCCTTTGTGTGTGCGTATGTGTTTTAACATCCTGTACGTCAGTAGTGCATACCCTGCCAAAAATACTTAAATCAACATTATGCCTGTCAAGTCCTAATATGATAAATCATAGTAAATAAGTTTTTGACTAAATATGAGTGTCTATCTTTGACCAGGGTTGTTGAACATTAAAATCAGTGGTCTTGTGTTGGCTTTATCATGAAGTGTGTGCTCTGCCGATTATTTTCTCAATTGATTATTCACTTTGTCCATATTATGTCCCTTGGTTGTGAAAAATGTCTTATCTCCAAGAGCTGAGGGTGACGCCGCCGAATATCTTGTTTTCTCCATCCAGCGGTCCAAAACTCAAAACATATTCAATTATCAGTAATATAAGACACAGAAAAGCCAAACATCCTTACATTTAAGAGGCTGGAAACAGCATTTCTGCTTCAAAAGTAAATCAAATGATGCATCAATTATTGAAACAGCTGCAGGCTGATTTTCTGTCGCTCGACAAATCGATTAACTGACTAATCGTTTCAGCTCGAGTCTCATTAAATAATTATACATTATGCACAGTGTGCTATCGTATTACCAAATGTCTTTCTCTGCCGCTCCCTGAGTTTTAGATGTTAACGAGAGTAAGAATAATAATTGTAAGGTAAATGTATATCAACAGATATTATAATTAATGGACTAACACAAGATGATAAAATCTTGTTTTCTGATATGATATTTAAGGTTTGTTTAAAGCAGCAGTATTTGTGGCAACAGGGTTATCATAGATAGATACTGAATCAATCGCAACAGGGAATTGCTGTGTTGCAGAAGTCAAACTACAAAGAAATGAGATAATAAAAAACTAAGAAAATAATTGATTTGTACCTAAACATACACTGTATAATGTCGGTACCACAGTAATACACTGTGCAGGCAGGTGCTATTGATCAAAATAGATAGATATAGATATTTATTTCCATTGAATATAGTGGAATATGTACAGGTAGCCTGTGTAGTTGCAGGTGAGGAGATGTTTTGTTGTTTTCCAGTAATCTAATCAGTGTTATATCTGAACATGCCATATGTCAGGTTCTTGGTCACAAAATGACAGATTGGGCCTTTAATAAAAACTCCCTGTTATTCCAGCAGATGGCGCCATCGCTCTTAAAGCCCCCCCCCCCACCGCCCCAGCCGTGCGCCTGCAGAGGGATTACACCGCTGAGGAGTGAAGGGTCCATGTGAAACAAACCGTGCCGGGACCGCACAGCCCGGCCCGCCTCAGCCCCGCATCACCCCGCATCACCCCGCCGCACCATGGATCCTCACCACAGCCGGAGAGGCTCCAGAAACCAGCCGGGCTCCAGGGGAAACCACAGCACCCCGGCACACAGCTCGTCGGGGACACCTGGGGACAGCCAGACACCTGCAGCCCCGGCCGCAGGAGCTGCGGACGGCGGGGCCCCCCCGCCGGCAGACCGGGAGCCCCGGTAGTAAGTAACAGATCCAGTTCTGCTGAAGTTAAATGAACTAAAGTCTAAAGTCTGACACAGTATTTTGACACAACTTTGACACAGACACGTTTTAATGAGACAGTAGTGAAGTTTCAGA
This sequence comes from Lateolabrax maculatus, assembly GCA_031216445.1. NCBI lineage: Eukaryota > Metazoa > Chordata > Actinopteri > Acropomatiformes > Lateolabracidae > Lateolabrax > Lateolabrax maculatus. The sequence goes on along the minus strand of CM062208.1, from coordinate 2,593,315 downwards.
GCCACCCGGGCTGATATGGATCTGTTTTCTGTCATATTTCATGTGTAAAAACATATTAAAACATTTTATAAACTTTCACTTTCATTTCCTGTGACTGGAGACGGAAACGGTGCCTTCACGGTCTCTCGTAAACCCCAGCTGCTCGTGTCACGAAGGGCTTCAAACGAACCATAAATTACCTTTTTAGTGAAGTGTTTTAACACAGAATAGCCAGAGAGTGTTCTTTAACAAAAAAACATGGTTGTAATTCGTTAATAAAATATAGAAAATAAATGTATTCATGTAATAATGTAATAATAACAGGCTTCCAGTAAACAATAGGCTAGTAAAAATACAAAAATACCCCATTACTAATGACTAAGCCACAATAATAACATTTTACATTTTATGGTATTATTTTAATAACATTTCGTTTTTACTTGTGATGCTAAACAACAGCTGCCTTAGCAATGTATTTTAAAAATCCTACCTCACCTGAAGGCAGCACCATACTAAGATTATTATATTTGATTTATGTAAAGAGCATGTAATGTTGCTGCTGTAGGAATATATCACATTTTATAAGCTGATCATGTGTTTTTTATGTAAAATTTGTAACAAAAAAATTGTAAAAAAAGAAACTCGTAACTGTGGCTGTCAAATGTAGTAGAGAGAGAAGTTTTCCTTTGAATTATAATGGAGCAAAAGTACTATTAAATGGAAACTCGGGTGTAGTTAAAAAAGTAAAAAATATAAAAAAGTAAAAAAGTCTGGAACTAAAAAGATGCTGTCTTACTACACAACTCCAAATAAACACCAAAGGGTTTTTTTGTACAAGAACTTTGCTAAATACAGTACAAAAAATAACCAAAATATGATTATAACAGTAATATGTGGTAAATACAGAAAATAAGTAAACAAGACAAAGAAGCCAATGTTTCTGTTTCAATATTTCACAGTTTTTGAAGCTCAGTGCTGCAGACACATTTGAGTTTCTGAGGTTTTACAGTTTCAAACAGCCTGTTTAACAAGCTCTTTCTGCGCCTCTGTCCTCGTCTCAGCTCCGATGGATTCACCATGATGCCACCAAACCAATCTCGGCGAAGCAGGATGCAAATGAGTAGGCTCAACTATCCTGCAGTACCTATGCTATTTTGATCTTTCGTGTTGACGTTTCTTTCCTGGAGTAATGAAGGTTTATGTTGATGCAGTGGCTCAGAAAGAAGAGGAGGCCCTGCAGAGATGGAGAGAGGCCAACAGAGCCCCGCCTGTGCACCTGAATCCAGAGAAGCTGGGTAAGAACAACCAATCCAAATCATCTTTCTGCACAACATTGTTCTTACTTTATTATGCTTACTGTTTGCACGTGTATCTGTTGTTTCATTTATCAAGGTGGTAATGTAACATTGGCTGAAGCCAGAGAGAAGCAGCTTACAGACCTGCGTTGCTCCAAACTGCAGAAGAAGGTATTTATTATGCACTTTTAAATATATTTTGTGCTCACAGTTAGAAGTATTTACATGAAACATCTTTTTTTTTAGTCATTCTTATGTTTTCTGTGAACATTTCAAGCATACAATGTGTTAAAACGTACCGTGTTTGAGATGCAGGAAAGATGTGTTTTCTTTTTCTGTGTTGGCTGAATCACAAAGAAATATTTCATGTGTATTTTAATGTTGTTTCAAGCTGAAACAGGAAGAGCTGGACAAGAGGAGGAGACAAGAAGAGGAGGAGGAGTTACAGAAGATGAAAGCCAAGCAGAGGGAGGCGGTGAGACTGAGATTAAAACAACAAGAATATGTACTTTGGCCTTTTAGCAAAAGCCTTTTCATATGTGTTCAATTCAGCATAAAAAAACACCCTCACATCACTCGCCAGTCGCAGCTCCGTTTTTTCAATTTTTTTTTTAAACAAATCATTAAAATCTAAGGATTTGATATATTAAACACCCTTTGGGGAGTTACTTTAAAATGAAGTGATAATTTACTAGTTTTTGGCACCGCCTCTTCTAATCTGTTTCTATTTCAGTCAGCACAGCGATTTCCTGTATTTCCCAGAGTGCCTTTTGACAAACCCCAGAGTTCCATGTCAGGAATGTGCTGCACTCGGCCGCTGGGTCGAGTGTGTAGGTGGAAAGACCAATAGTAAGAGCAAGAGAGTTGGTGTTTTTCCACCGCTTACTCAGAATATAGCATGTCTTGTGGCTTATGGTCTGCGAGTTCAATAGAAAACGTGCCTCTTCTGTGATGGTTATCCCCCAATTTGTAAGTGTTGCATGTCGGTGCCAACGGCCAATCAAAACAATGGGTGCAGAAATGCAAATTGCAGGTTTGCAATTTGGTATTACAGTGGTGAGTTTGACTCGACGAGCTTGTCGAAGAGGCCAGTACAAGTAACCGGAGCCAGTCAGGGCCAGCTCTTGGACATCTATGCTCAGTGGCCACTTTATTAGGTACACCTGTAATCCAGTGCAGCTGGATTACAGGTGTACAGCTCTGTAACATCTTGATGTATTTGCATCAACATAATGCAATCCAGTTTAATTTAATCTAATCTAATGAACACCTCTATAAGCAGAGTTTAGTTGTATTTGATAACATTATACTGTACTAGTGTAGATTGATAGAAAGTAAATGTTTCCTCAAGTTGTGTACTTAAGTACAATTTGGAGTTACTTTTATTTCCATTTGATGCCACTTTATACTTCTACTCCACTACGTTTCAGATGGAAATATTGTTCTTTTAACTTTTTACACTACATTTATTTGAAATTATCATACAGATGAAAGATTTTACATACAAACATGTGGTGAATTTATAAGATGTGATAATTTTGTTGTAGATTAAACCACTCAAAAGTATATACATTTTTTAAAATCAGCTCTACCATGACCATCAACAACAGTAAAATGCTGCTTATACATTCATGTATCAGTTATAAAAAAAATCCAATATTATAAAATATAACTTTTGTGCACCATGAGAAGGTTAATTTTACCTTTGATACTTTAAGTACATTTTGCTACGTATACTTTAATTGTAATACTGGGTGTATATTGTGTGGCATTGCTACTTTTACTAAAGTAAATACTTTCTCCACGTCTTCAGGTGTACCTAATAAAGTTGTGTGATAAGGCCTCTCAAGCCCTAGTTCAATACATGTAAGAAAACACATGCAAATACAACAATTGTGTTGCATAACAAAATATATGCAAATATAGAAAAGACAACCAAATACAGAATCACACTGTAAATACAGACATGTGAATGATGAGACCTGGGGGACAAAAAAAGAAACATTTATTCTTTTTGGGAATTTTGGTGGTTGAGGTGTTTTTGGCAGTGGTGAGAAGATGTGCAGCCCCACTGAAACATTTCACTGTGGGGCGTCACCGCTCCCCTACACGGCACTTGTTCGTCCTCCCTTAGTGAGGTACAATCTCATTTTTCGCCTCTAGATGTCAGTAGAGACAAGCATCCACCTGAGCTGCAGCAGGTCCATGTGTCTCAGAGCAGAGTCTCCCCTCACACACTCGGCATTAAAGCCATGAGAACTACCTGATTAATGATCTCATGGGTTTCCAGCAACCAAAGACGGCTCCTCACTCTGTTCTCAGACATGTTCTACTCCATGTCTGGGCTGGCTTACGGTCTAATAGTGGTTAATGGACTGCTGCAGTAATGGGGAAAGGGTGATTAATGCTGAAGACCAAAGCGGTATTCCACAAAACTTTTCCTGTTGCGCCATGACCTCTATGAAGCCATAGGAATGTACCCGTAATCCAGCAAATACACAGATGCATGTGAAACAGCCTCTTCTTAGTCTATAGACGTGATCTAACAAAAACATGAGTCTGGGTCATGAATCCATCTTGTCCCACTTTGGTTTGGGAGAGTTTGGGATGCAGGGGCAGCTGAATGCCGGGTGGAGAATTATTAAGTGTTTAAACCACTGAGTGGACTACAGCTCATCCCTGCTCCTTGACTCAGCCAGCCTCATTGACTTGTAGGTTCAAGATATCCTGTTTTACAGTAAATACAAACCTTAAGAGCCCACATGGTCAGGCTGCAAGCGTCACTGTTGCCAGAGTATAATCTAAAAATGAAATTCAGAGACAGACATTTATCTCTTGCTGGCTAAAGGCTGAGACTGAAATTACAGGGGACTGAAAGCGATTTCTCTTCATAGGAAAATCACAGATATATACATATATATAGATTAATTAGATTTTACCATATCTTTGAATTGACTTGTTTTATTTTTTGTTGTTCTATTTGTTGTAGGTTAAAAATAAATAGTTTAAGTTATATAGTAGTTTATGATGTCATGAACTTGAAAGTTATGGTTTTCATGTCACACTAGCGCAAGTAGCACTGTAAATAATGTAGTATATGTCAACTGTAATTACAGTGCATCAGATATATACTGTCCAACATGTATTGCAACCCCTATAGTATAAACTGTATGGTATATATACTGGTAAGGACTCATTGCAACATTATGCCCCCCCGTGATCACTGAGATAAACATCACTTGTGCATGTTGGGAAAAACTTGTGCAGTGGCTGCATGCCATGCATCCGGTTGTGTGCTGTGGTGTGACTGCTGACTGTGATGCATTGCAGGCTGAGCGCCTGGAGGAGAGGAGGCGACAGGAGGAGCAGAGGAGGGCGGAGCAGCTCAGGCAGGATCACTTCAGGTCAGCCCTGGATCAGGTTCACTTGGGTCTCATCACTGTCACCGTGCGGTATTGTGTTGTTTTGTCTGCTGTGTTGTGTTCTTTCTTGCTCTGCAATGGATCTCAGTCATAGATGTAGCATCAGATGACACAATCTCCAGACCTTTACAAAGGAAGCGCCCAATGTCTGATCCTCTGCTGACCTATAATTATCATTGGAGTCTTAGAAAGCTGCATTTTCTGTTGGCAGAAAAGGGGAAAACGGAGCAGATCAGTCATAAATATCAGGGGAAACGTGAAGACAGGCGACATGAGGTTCACCTCTGATTGCCCTCGCTATGTAAAAAAAGGATTTCCTGGGAAGACGTCTTTGAAGGGGCTGTGTACTTCAATAAATTTGGGTGACTTGCAAATAAAAAAGAGTCTAGCAGCTGTACCGTCGTAGTTTAAAGTGTAAGCATGCCTGCATTGCAAATGCAGGCGGATGACCATTGTCTGCCAAGCAAATTTCCTATCTTGTCGTGCTGAATGTGTGTCTCCTCCATCCTGGCTCACTAAGACAATTACAGCATTGTGAATTGACATTAACGTATATAATTAGTGGAATGCCCCTTTAAAGAGGACTTTTGGATATTATATTGGTTGTAGATACCATAATGATTTAGAGTGTCCACTGTATGCACAAGGTTTTCATTCCATATTCTCTAAGAGTATGAGACCACTTTAAATCAATTACACGCAAGATGTTATTGGAATATTATACATGGTCGGGTCTGAGGGAAATTGTTGTCAAGTAGCATCTCTGGCTTCCTTACAAGAGAAACAAAAACAGGAGACAGCAGACCAATGTGTGAACCTGGAGAAACAATGAAGATATTTAGAAAAGGGGCTCAGGAGATGGAGTGGGACAGCGCAGCGGATCAGATGCTTGTGAACGGGGAGAGCAGTGTCAGGGAGGGACAAACAAACTTGGTCAACCTTGTGGGACTCCAGTTCTGTCAGCATCCCAGGCCTGTGGAGTGTCTGTGGAGTAAACAAATACTCCCTCGTACTTTATCATTTGTGTATGTGTCTTTTTGAAATGTGTAAGTGCAAGATAGATGATGTAATGTGTACATTTCTCGCAGGGCGACCGAGAGTTTTCTGCAGAGGTTTGAGAGGAGAGCCCCGGGTCCGCTGGCATCCAGCGGTGCCTCGCACACGTCAGCCGGGGTAAGCCAGCAACCACACAATGTGTGTGTCTGCACTTGTATGTGCTTTCACATGTTTTGTTTGTATACACGACTTAAGCGTGTGTGCGAGTAGACACGGTATGTGCCTGAATGCACACACACACACAGTTGCTCTGTGGGTCCCAGGGTTCACTGTTGAGTCTCATATCTGTGGCTGTGGGGTCGGAGACTGAAGCTCTGCGGTAATTCACACCAATAGATCTGCCTTTGTGAGCTGTTTTCTGTGTAAATACTCTTGGGTGCGGAGTTTTCATCGTCCGAGGCCGCGCGGGTATTAAGCGGTATCCCCAATAGGCCGGGTGGGGTGAGGAGCCAGATCCCCCCCTTGCAATTATCTCCTGGTCAGAGCCGGGGCACGCAGCGGTATAGCAGGCTCATGGTCCAGTAAAAGGAAGTGTAAATACACAGAGGAATAGGGCTGCTGCTTTTCCTCTCGCCTGTCGCCCTGCCTCTTAATGTTGTCTGTCTGTCTGCTCCTTTGCACTCTCTTTTGTTTTCTCTGCTTCCTTTTTCTCTTTTCTCAGCCTCTCTTCCTCTCTGCCTTGTTGGTTTTTCCTGGGAGGGAAAGACGGAGTTCAAGGGACTTCCCAGAGTTCACACTGAGCAGAGACAGAGACACAACATGACATAGCTGCGAGGAATCGGCAAGAAGACAGACTAGAGTGGAATAACCTGGTGTAGTGAAAGTACCTGGAGGAAACCCAAGCTCCTCACCAATCAATCACATGCCTTGTCAGTCATAGGGGGCAACCACTTGCCCACACTGTAAATAACTTTCCTCTTAATCACCAATCTTTTCTGGGGCATAATTGCTGCCGTAAATCCTAAAAATCAATAGCTGCAGTAAATCGTAGGCGTTAAATGCGAAGAGGTCACAGTTATTCTCAGCTCAGAAAACACAGATATATTAGAGAGTGTTGACAGCTTCTGTCGGAAAGTCAGACACGGTGCTAATAGTGTCTGCACTCCTCCACCCAGCCGAGTGTCAGTCAGTGATGTTGCAGCAGAAGAGGAGAGAGTGTGCAGGAAACGGCCTGAGGGATACAACTGTGTTCTGCTGCGAGCGGATTATGTGGTGACTGACAACACTGTTAAAACTGCACACACAGCTTTCTCGGTGGACGGAGGAAATGTTTTCTTTCGGGGCTTTTCTCATTGTCCTGCATTTCTTTTCCCTCTCGTCCTCTTTTTTCTCACATAGACCTGATGCAAATCTTTCACCAGACAAGTAGGTGGCGAGAGAGGGAGAGAGGGAGGGAGAGAGAGACCTTGGGTCAAACTATGGTGTAGAAAGAAACAGAAAGCAGTCAGTTACAGTAATAAAGAAGTGTCTGTTCTATGGTGATACAAACACACAGTAACATGTAGACAGGCTAAATGGATGATACAGTGCACCGGATGATACCAAGGTTACAGACAGCAACAGAGACTCACCTCTTCCTGCCTTCCCCGCCTTCTCGTCTCACTTCGTCTCGACTCGCCTTGTCTGCTGTCATCTTGTCTCCTCACCTCTTGCGCCTTCTCCTCTCCTGTCCTCTCGTTTCCCCTTGTTTTGTCTCGTCTCCTCTGTTGTCCTTTCCTTGCCTACACTATTTTCCTCTCCTCTCCTCCCCTCTCCTCCCCTCTCCTCTCCTCTCCTCTCCACTCCTTCCCTCTCCTCTCCCCTCCTCCCCTGTCCCCCCCCCTCCTCTCCTCTCCTCTCCTTCCCTCTCCTCTCCTCCCCTCTCCTCTCCTCTCCTTCCCTCTCCTCTCCTCTCCTCCCCTCTCCTCTCCTCTCCTCTCCTTCCCTCTCCTCTCCTTCCCTCTCCTCTCCCCTCCTCCCCTGTCCTCCCCCCCCTCCTCTCCTCTCCTTCCCTCTCCTCTCCTCTCCTCCCCTCTCCTCTCCTCTCCTCTCCTTCCCTCTCCTCTCCTTCCCTCTCCTCTCCCCTCCTCCCCTCTCCTCTCCTCTCCCAGGCTGCAGCTCTCTCAGATAGACGTCACAGATTAGGAGATGAAAGCTTGCGGGTGCGGAGCAGCAAAAGTCAAACGTCTTGATGTGGTTTTGACCGGGACCCTGGGATCTGTTGTTCTTTCAGCAATGGCTCCAAAAGACAGATTGATCTCTCCTTCATATCCTCTATTTGTGGGCGTGTGTGTGTGTGTGTGTGGTGTGTATACATGTGTGATGTGTGTCTGAGTGGGAGATTTAATGCTAAGCTTTGATGGGAGCACATGGGGCTCACACAGGTGGGCTGTGTGTTCCTTCTTCCTCTCGTGCCATCCTAAACAACCACCTCCGTGACCCATTAGCTCTCCTGGGACAGGAAAACAGAGTGAAAATGAGGCAGATGTGTGTGTAAAGTATATTCATGCATACTTTTTCAGGATAAATTACAGCTAACATTTTAATTGAGTAATACCAGCTGCAGACTGAGTGTTAAAGCTTCTTTTTGCCTGCTGATATCAGAATTATTAGTATGAGGACATACTGGAGACCAGTGTTACAGAACTGGTTCTTGCACAAGCCAGGAAATAAACTCATTGAACTTCTGCCTCACTTGTTGTATTCTGTCAATCATCGCTGTATGTTTTCATATATTGCATATTTTTCAGCTGCAGGTGCTGCTTCTGCTTTGTTCACACCCTTAAAGCCGTAATCGTCTTCATGCAGCAGTTCCCTGCACACATGTTCACCTCAGCATGTCCTGGTTTTTTGTTTTTTTTTGTTTTTTTGCAGTGTTGATACTTGCATGTATTTGCCGTTGCAGTTTGTTAATTTCCACACCCTGATCATTAGACAGGGATCATATTCAATGTATCATCTCCAAATACCTTAAATCCAGCAGATCCCTTAAGGTGCCCCGTGGAGTTCTCATGTAAACAAACAAACAAAACTCATTGTGTGTATGCTTGAGGTCAAACAAAAATGTCCAATCACCCTGAGATTTTCATTCCTGAAAAAGAGCGTATTGTTCTCAGTGAAGCGGCTTTGGCTGAATAAATAATGAAGCAGCTGCACACGAGCAGCTCTGTGAGTCTGTACTAAACACTAATGTCAGCATGCTAATATGCTCACAGTGATCATGATAATGTTTTAATGTTGAGCACGGATTATGTTTACCATATTCACCATCTTAGTTTAGCAGTTTAGCACGTTAACATTTGCTAAATAGCAATAAACAAAAAATAATAGCTGGTGCTGATGGGAATCTCACTGGTTCTGGACAAATTAAGATTTTGACCTGCTGATGGCGGTATAGAAAAGTAAAGTTGTGACCACAAGGATTAGGATTCATCCCGAGGGGACCTGATATATATGGACCAAATTTCATGAAAATCCATCCAATAAATGTAGAGAGATTTCAGTCCGGATTAACGTCTCTTAACTTCCTATTGTATGACTTTGATTTCGCTTTTATAATTTTAGTCATCTTAGGTGTTTTTTCCATTTTATTCTTGCCTTCTATGTATTATATGTGTTATTGTGCTGTTGTATTATATTATGTATTATTGCCCTTTATTCCTTTAATCTTGTATACCTGTACTTTCCAGATGTACTTTCCACCTGGAAAGCACTTTAGGTCAACTCCTGCTGTTAAAATGTACTTGACTTGACTTGATGTCATACTTTGATTAATCTTGTTTTTCTGTCAGAGTAAACCGAGAGAGAAGGAGGTGAAAAGTGAGAGAGAAGTACAGCTGGAACACAGGAGGTATGTACAGCATTCATACATATTTACATTCAACAATTTAATGAGGTTTTGTCTCCGACTTTGCACCGTGAGAGCAGACAATCTTATAAAAACGTTCACCTGAAGGACACTGAGGCTTCAGATGAAGGACTTTCTGCTCAGTGGAAATGAAGAAACTTGGCCAAAAATGGACTCAACAAGATTAACTGTTTGTTTTGTTCATTGTTTTGGAATAAAACCAGTACAGGCTGGCCGGCTCGGTGAATGTTAAGTGTGCTGTGTGCAGTTTACTGACTTCACTATATTTTAGTGGGTATAATTAGTATCGTTTAAAAAGCTGTCAAACACATCCTGGTCACCGCCATTTAGAGCCCGCTGGCATGTAAAGTTATAAAGTATCGCAGTTTTATGTGAAGCATTTTTTTGATTCATTATATTTTGACAGGGTGAACTTAGCCTTTCTGGACAAACTCGAGGGTCGAGGCAGCGAGGGAGAGACGAGGGGGGAAGGCGTTCAGGAGCCAGGGCGCCCCTCTTTGGCCTCTGAAGACTTCAGACACCGGCCGTCCCACACCCCCGGACAGCAGCTCCCCCTCGCTCACCTGGACCCAGATCCAGAGCAGAGCAGCTTCGACTGGACAGAGGAAGCTGGTGAGCTGAGAGCGTACTTTCTCACGCCTTTTTATAGTCTGGCTCAACGCTGGTTAACCAAACCTAAATCAGACATGTGACAAGGGTTGCCCACCTCATCCTTTCTGTGATTGTCTGTTTAGTCTGCGTTAAATCAAAGGCTTTACGTGCTTCAGAAATGCAGGCAGGAAGTTATGCGTGGTACGTAGTGATACTGTAGCTCCTGGCATTCAAATCCTGCTGATACTTGTTTGTGGGAAATGTGTGTGTCTATAAATGTGAGTGAGAATCTTTCTAGGCACAAAGCTTTACTTACTATGAATGAAGCAATATATCAAACCCGATTAACCGTGTGGGTTTGCAGACAGGATATAGAGAACAAGGGCATAAAAGCCTGACACCAACGCACAAAACACACGCCGGGTCATTAGGCTTCTGTCAGTCAGACAGGAAAATTCTCTGCGAGCGCTGAACCCCGGCTGGACTGACAGACTCCTGGCCTGCCGCCAAATGGCAGACATGCCAGGAGGAGCAGTCTCGCCCTATTATAATTGGCCTGGATTGACTTGCTGAGTTTGATATCTGACTGGCTGCCATACATCTATGAATACCTGCCATTCAACGGGAGAAAGAAAACACAAACAGAGAACGTCAGGTTCATTATCGACTATCCCGAAGCACTTCCTGCTACTGCACGTGTGCATGTAACGAAACTCATTCTTTCTATAATTTATTGTTCAGTTTGTTTTAATACCAACTGTAATCCAAATTAGATTTATATCTAATTTAGATTTATTGAACCTTTTTAGGTTCTATATCTTAGTACATATATGGCACCACTGGACAGTCCAATGTAAAGGGGTTCATCTAAAGCCTTCTTTCTATGTATTAAAAGGTTCTTTCCATTGGATTGAATACAATGATGAATTCATAATTATCATCATAAAAAATACATAAAAACATATTTAAATCATCCAAATCACTTTGAATACAAAAGAGCAACAGATGATTGGTGAATGGCAGCAATGACAAACACAAACACCCACAGATACATGCAAGTAAATTATTAATAATAATTGAACTAAATGCAAATAAACATTAAATCAAACATGCTCAAACATTGTGATAACTGATGAATCATTGAAATAATTTTTCAAGCAAAAATGCCAAACATTCACTTGTTGCAGCTTCTCCAATGTGAGGATTTATTTCTTTGATGACTTTCCTGCGGTGAAAAATGATGATGGTGGTGAAGGGTTGATGGGAAAGATATACAGTATATAAAAGATATAGCGTAAATGTTTTGAAAAGAGATTGGTGTTTGGAATGAAGGGATTGAATAAGCCTCCTAATTTACACAGTACAGGAACTTTGTGTTCTCTCCCAACAAGAAGAGTTTTAGTCTAAGAGAAGTCCGCATTCCTCTGGTAATCAACATAAACAAAGAAAAGAGGAAACAAGCGAGGGATGTCCCACATTCACTGGCTTACGGTTGGTTAAAGAACAAGATAAAATGTTGATGATTAATATTGAATGAATATTTCTGTTGTAACTCTGTTGTAACAGAACTCTGAGGTTCCTTGTTGAACCTTTTTTAAGAGACAGTGCAGTTTATGGGCCATCGGCTCTTGTCCCACTTTATAGCCTGACCAACTGCCCGTCCAAACAGCCGCCACAGCAGTGCGATTTCACCAGTCCGAGGTTAAAGCTAAAATACCCAGGAGTATTTCAAACCTTCAGTCCTGGCACTGCCGTTGTGGGCACAATTCTGCATGTCGGGAATCCCACAACATCCTCAATCCATGTTAGGCTGCATCCACCAGCCCTGGTCTATATTTTGCCAGCGTGCTGATCGGGTCATTCCGTTCTGTCATTACCTGCCCGAGCCAATCTCCTGCCTGGTTGGGTGAGGGCCTCTATTGTCCGTCCCTTACTGTCACCCAGGCCTTCATTTCCGATTATCTGGACCCAGAACAGTACGGGGCTGCGGCCGAGAGAACCACCAGGAGTACGATCCCGGACGGTGTGGGTAGTTGTAGGGGAAGAGATGCCAGAGTGGTTAGACAGAGCTTTCAAACTGCCTGAAAGAAATGACAGCAGAATCCCACTTTGTTCTCCCTTTCTCTTGTTTTGGTGCATTTTTAACCAAATAACTGAGGAAAAGGAGCATTTTGTGGATTACCTCACAGCTTTTGGCAGCTGATCATGTGTTCAAATGTTCAACAAAACAGATTGTACCTCATCCTCACAAAGAAAATAATAATAATAATAATAATAATAGTCGTGGGGGCAGTGATGAATACATTGGGCCCCATGAGGATTGTATCTTTCCTGTGTGCTTTCCAGACCCGGAGACTGACTACGACTGGGCCTTGATGAAACTGATGAACAACTTCCCAGACTGCACCAAAGTCTTCCTAGAGGACATCCTCGACCAGTGCAGTGACGACTACGAGCAGGCCTACAACCTACTCATCTGCGCGCTCAGTTGAATTTTATGAATCTTTTCTATTGTGTTTGACGCTTTAGGAGTTGGAAACGAAAACGTATAACCAGTGTTGGGACGATAAAGGAAAGAAAGAGTTTGGCATGTACCTTGGTGGGGGATGAATGTAAATAGCTATGCTGACTGCACAAGACAACCTACAGAGCAGTATGCGTCCTTCTAATCTGTTTTTGATTATGCCATTAATCACTGAGTGTTTGGTGTCTTGTATCTGTCTGCATGCACTCGTGAGTCATGTCGGGTTTTTGCCCTGACATGGAGTTGAATTGATGTTCGTTTTCACCAGTTTAGTTAAAGGTCATCGGCCATGACTCATAATCTTCAGATCATATTTGGGGTTCTTAATTAAATCAGTGTGTGGAGATGGAGGAAAGCTCTACCCAAATACGTGATGCTTTTTGTTTGTTTTATAATCAGAGTCGCATGTGATGTATCTATAGCAGGATTCTTCAGGACAACAAAAGATGCAAATCCAAATGTTCTGTACAATGGAAAAGCCTTTTGTGATTGGTTTCACTTCTATGTCACAATAGCTCTAGAAGACTTTAATAAAACTGTGTTTAATTCTGTTTTAAGTTTGTGTGCTGTAGCCATGTAAAACCTTTCACCACTGTGTTCTATCAGACTGGGTGGGGTTTCCAGGTGGGCAGCGGGCACAGAGCAGCTGCTGGAGCTGTAAATGGCAGCCTCATAACATCGCTGAGCTGGACAGCAGAGATGGTTATCACCTGACCAAGGCAACAAAGAACAAAGGGTGGTTCTCTCAACATGGGGTGGACTAAAAATCCCCTTCTACTTCGGCATGAAGTCATACAAGGAGTGCTTTACTGCTGATGTCATCCATCTTCCCTCAAATCAACGAGAAACTCAGTGTCACTCTGGCAGTTCTGAACTTACAAAGGTTTAAAGATCTCGGTACTATTTATTAATTTGTTATTGGAAACTTTATTCTTCATAGTGGATTGTATGTCTGTAGATGAATTTCAGCCGACCTGCCACAGAGGGCTCAAATTGTATTTTCATTTTAATAATAAATAGGGCTTTTATCATGTTACATTAACAGTATATTATATGATAGTTTGATGTTATGTAGGACTAATTCTAGGCTAGAGAAACATTACTGAAATGTTGCAAGATCAATCACATTAAGGGAACAGTTTAACATTTTGGGGATTAAATTCCATACTGGTAATGGTATCAAACTTCTTATGTAACTCAGACAAAAAAAAGTGAATAAGCGTATTCTCCAAAATGTCAAATTATTAATTTAACCAAGAAATACTACTTTGTCATTTTGTCTATAGGCCCCTTTATTTTACAGATCCATATTTGTCAAATCCTTTTTACAATAATTTCGTCTGAGGTTTCCTGGAAAGAGTCTGCAATCTGGTACTAATTAAAGGGGGGGAAAAGAGACAGTGGTACAGTCCACAAATAATTAATTTACTATTATTTACTAGTGTAATATTTGCATTATTAATTCATATTATTACATCACAAGAAACATATGTTATACTGTATAAGATCCGCCACTCCGGGACGTTATCCTATTATGCAGCAGTTTGTGTTCTGATATTTTTAGGTAAACAGCTTAATTTGGGTTTCTAAAGTTGAAATAAAATTAGATAAAGTTAGAGAGGTGTAAAGGCAGCATGGGGAATAATGAAGTTAGGTCATAATATGTAGCCCTCGCAAATACAGTAATACAAAGTATGAGTGTTTTGCAAAATGTGGGCGCCCTTTTTGTGTATCACAATCAAGTAAACAGGAAAAACCTTGAAATGAACTGGCTGTGTGCGTGGGCCGAGTGAGCTTTCGCTGAGAGGTGGGGACACACCGCCGCTCCGTCGCCTAATCAATACAGTTCAGTGCGTGAATGTGAGCTGATGAGACGCTGGTGTGGGAAGGTATCGTATGATGTGGCCTCGGGGTGTGTGGATCTCTTACAGAGCAGTTCAATCAGCTCAAATGGAAACAGCTCTGGGACCCGGTGCAGCAGATCTGTGGCCTGTTCCAAGAAGTTATCTGGATAAAAACATGAAATCCCCTCACATTTCTTACACGGACTGATGTAGAAAGAGCTGTTGAAAGTATTCCAGATAACTTTCTTCTTGCAAAAGGCCCTAATCTTTGCTGTGGGTGATTTTTATTTGAGTCGCAGGGTTTTCATAGTTGTGATATTGTTTCTAGTATTTCTGAGAAGAACATTGGGTAGTTACATTCTGTGTCCTACTGTCCTGAAAAAAACAACTGCATTAGTCATTTTGTTCAGACAGCTGAAAACAACTATGTTCACGTTCAGTGCCAAAGCACAAGGTAGCGTGACTTTTATATTAGTGAGGGGTGGCTTGATGGGCGGGCACGCAGCGAGCGTGACTTCAACTCCAAAGACACATCAGGTTTGTTCACACTCATGTCAAAATATCAAGGAAAGCACCTCATCAGACCAGGAAGTTAATTAGGGAGAAAATTTCCCTCAGCTGTGCAGTTGTCTGATTTGCTGAAACCTATCACAGTTGATATCTAGCAAATGTTTCTCACATTTACTTGCAGCTGGGATCAGCCTTTATCCGTCAGCAGGAAACTGACAGATGGGGATGACACTGATCATCATCGAGTGCGGTAGCAAAGCTGTGGGCTAAAATAATATAAATAAGAATTAAAAGACACTGAAACGCCAGGTAGAGCTGAGGGGAACTGCAGAGTCGGCTGATTATCCTCTCTGGCGACTCCTTTAACATTTGATTCATTGTTGATATAAAGATATTGATTAGAGCAGCTTCAAAATATCTTCTGCTGTTCAAATTTTCAAGTATTAGACCTTACTTTAAGTGTTCTATGCATTTTTATCAGATTTATGTTTAAAAAGACAAAGAGTTGAATACTTGTTCATGCTCACAGCTTGAAGCTTCTTTTCATCCACTGATGAACAGAATGAAAATTTGCGTTGAGGAATGTGTGTTACAGGGACGAACACTGCTGGGCATATTTTGAAGTATTAGTGTTACATTTGCTTACCAGTTTTTTGGCAGCTACATCTCTTAAATTGTTTTTTACCTGTCACTCCTGTGTGAACACATTCATGTTTTTCTCTGGATGGTATTCACACCTACATTTCCACGTTCTTGCTCTGTGTGCTTCACTTGGGTGCTTCCCACGCCAGACTGTTTTCAGTGTGACTAACAACCAGAAAGAGAGAGATCAGACAGAAGTAGAGGAATCAACAGAAAATTAAGAAATCTGTAGAGAAAAACAAAACTCTAAAAAAGTCAAGCCAAGAGTCAGACTTAATCTTTATTGTCATACTTCTGATTAACATTATGATGCAGCGAGTGTTCTCCTCTGAACTCCGTAACAAACTGTCCTCTGGATGAGATCAGAAAACCCGGATAGTTGACATATTTAAAAAGAACGGCTGGTCAAAGAGAGGTCAAATCTCCTGCCTCAATTTCTACATCAAAAGAAAACATATACAGCTTCTGCATTACAGACAAGTTGTTGTGAAACTCAGCGTCCTAATGTGAGGACTGCACATGACGCTCGTTTTTGGCTGAGACAAAAAAGACAAAAAAGTCGCCCGTACTGATGCATCCACAAGGAATTGTCCCATCTGCTTTATGGAGCTTCATAGCAAGTTTAAGCCACAGACTGTATAAAAGAACCGTGAACCGTGACGTCACCCATTGCTTATTTAAAAATTCACCTCCATACAGTTAAATTAGCTAAAGAGACCAAAACTGTTTTTTGTACCAGGCTGTAAACATGTTTATATTTACTTTCTTATTTCGTATTCTCGTAAAAGCGTGTCAAAGTAAGGGATTGATTTGCTTTTGGAGCTTCAAGTGGCCATTTGAGGACCTGCAGTTTTTGGCACTTCGACATTGGATTCATTTTTCATCCCCGAAGTTTGCAGCTTGGTTTCAGCTCATTGTTTAGCTGCCCAGCTCACAACTTTACTGTTTTGGTTCACTCTCATCGCTCTCATAGTTTAGTTTTCGTGGAGCATTTAGTATTTAGTTTAGGGAGAAAATAGGAAAAACAGAACTTAAAGAGTGAGAGAGATTGAATATTTGCCAGAAACACGACGCCAACTGAATGATAATGTTGCTCTTTAACTACCGGATGTGTGAACAACTGTTTGCTAAAAAGTTCAAAATAACAACTTAAAAGGTGATGATATGTCAATGTTACTACTACTACTTGTTTCTGCTGCTCCCAAGTGGCCAAAAAATCTTCCCCTACCTGGAGTAGCCTGAGGAGGTCCCTGTATCTCCCCCAAAGCTTAAATAACTCCCTTTGTCCAATCAGCATCTCTTTCTATCAGTGTTTCCCTTTAATCATGACAGGAATCTTTGCAGAAATTTAACTTGAACCTTGTAGTTTCAGTCTAACCATACCTCAACCACAGCTGTGACAGATCACTCATATGAGTCATTTTGGAAGGCCCTGACAAATGACCTACTTTGGCCTGTAGGTACTGTATGAGTGCATGTTTCTGAGCCCTACACGTGGTTTAATCCAGGAGGGAAAGTCTTGCAGCAGGGGCGGTCTGGTCCAGCAGGAGAGAGGAGGAAGGGTGCAGGTGCAGGAGGAGACCGACTCTTTCCCAGAGCTTCAAAGTGGGAAGATTTCGACACCCAAACTGCACAAAACAAACACGTCTGACACACATGGAGGTAAACACACAAAACACCCATATTACTCCCTCCAGAGCGATGGATATCGATCCTTTCCTGTCAGTTCACCAGCATTGCTGTACTGTTGTTCTTGAACAGAGATGAATCAGAGAACACGGTGTACAGGAAGAGCTGCCTTTTCACTCTCATGCTAATACCCTCCGTGCAGGTCTTCCGTTTCCTCCTGATAGCCACTAGGTGTGTGTGTGTGTGTGTGTGTGTGTGTGTGAGAGAGCGATAAATGGACTCCAGTGAGATCAAATAAAAGTAAAATTTATTTGAATAAACTCAAAGTCTTGAACTTGCATTCATTACCTACACACATTACTGCCAGGCCTCACAGCTGCAAAAACCATTACAGCTGAGCTTCTCCCAGTGTACCTAAAGGCTAAGATGAAACTTTTATTCTGTTTAACGAATTAGTTTCAGGTTTGATATTAGACTCGTCCTGCAGCAGCACTGAGGCAACTTCAAGCTCTTTTCTTCCCACTTCTTGTACCTTTTCTTCAAGCGATTGTCCCTGTTTAAGCCACCGGACCACCCAGTGGCTGTTTCTGAGGATGAGTTGTCCCCATGAGGACGACCATTACGTCAGCACATGGCAGAACTACACAGACAAACACACGCAACACGCACACATGAATGGATGCAGAGGCCTACAAACAGTTGTGAGTTGGGGGATTCCCAGAGGGTGGTTCACAGTCAGAATGAGGTCACTTCATTCTGTAGTATTACACACACACACACACACACACACACACACCCCAAAACTTCTGGGTGAAAAATACAATAAAATATGTCCACTTCAGATACACCCCAGTTGCACGCAGCCATGAAGCTCTGGAGATTATTAAATATTGGTTTGAAAAGCATAAAGCATCTTGATATGTCGGAAATCACCTCCATTTGTTTTTATAGCTCTGGAGATTGGTTATTTCAAAGGCTATTTTGCGTCAAGTTACAATGTGAGCTCATGTGTGACCAACAATGTGAAAGTTTAAAAGCGCACATCCACTTTGTTCGTCTGCCAAACGACCAGCATTTTTCAGCAGAGTGATGATCACAATAACATCTAAACTGGTTTGATCCCAGCAGCCACACAGCAAACAAGAGATTCTCATCCACCATACAGTAAATGTGTGGGTCTATCAACTTTCAAGATCTGTGCAACAAGAAGAGGCACATACCCCATGTGATAGATTCCTACTGTTATAGATAGAAAGATTGAATACATTTATTTTTAACAGCCACACAAAACCATCATCCTCTGGGAACCATCGATGTACAGTTTGTGCCATCGTTTGCTGCAGTTGATCAAGTAAATGTTGAGGTATTTCACGGGATAAGTGAAAACTTTGGCCTGCTGGTGGCGCTAGGGGACAAGTCAAGGGGATCACCAAAGTTAGTAGGATTTATCCTCTGGGGACTATAAATGTCTATACAGATATATTTCAGGTCTGGACCAAAATGGTGGACCAACACTGCTAATATTTAGAATGCTACTTTAACTCTGGATATATAAATGATAGTGACTGGTAATATCTGTACATGGTTTAAATAACTCTAGAATTTACTGTATATTGTCTTGTATTGATATGGTGCTTCATTGGAATTGTGACCATAATAATAAAAATAAACACAGATTCACCATGATTGCTATAAATAAGTGTAAACATTACTGGATGAACAGAGATAAATAAGTGATTTAATGAATGCATGTTGGCAGTTCGTCCTGGTAATGTGTGATGCTTCATCTCTCTCACTCAGAGGAGACTCGTTCTACAGTTTCAGTGGCAGCTGGCAGGAATGACTTCCTGTAGCTCAGTGATGTCCAACCATGCAGATCATTTCACTTTTACATGCCACGGTTCGGCCGCAACCTCAATACAACAGAGGTGAATACGATTCTTTTTTGGAACTCAAAGAAATTAAAAACAATCTGCAGCAATGTGTCTTCCCAGAAACAATGTCCTGGTTATACTGGGTAATCCACAGACCTCACTGGGCAGCTTGCACTGGGACTATTTCTTTTAGCAGAAAGTAGTTCCAATGAAAACTGTTCACAGTGAGGTCTGTGGATTATCCAGGGCAACCGAGACATTCTTTCTAGAAATAGACGTTCCGGTTAAGTTTTTCAATTGTAATTTTTCAACACTTTGAACACCACAAGCAGAATTCCAGTCACCTCCATTGTAGTGGGGGTGGTGACAGAAATCTCACAGAAGGATATTTCAAAACTTCAGCACATAAAACCAAAACTATCTGCATGGTTAGCTACCACTAGCAGTAAGCGAGGAAATGTGTTTTTTTGTGAAGTACACAGACCCTTTAAATGTTTCCACTGGGTAAAGTTGTAGTTGGCTGACTTTGGCCTAACATGCATACAACATAAGACGATTTCGTCATCCGGGAGACAAGTCCTACACTGTGCCGTTTGGGTGCATTTGAGTTTTGATAGCACCCTGCATGCTCCTCTTAGACTTTACATATGGGGCGTTGTGGTGGGATGTCTGTACCAACTGTCATAAAACATTTCCTACTGTGAGGAATGAGAGGTATATTTCAGGACACCGGTAAACCTCAGACTGACCTGAGAAAAGCATGCCTGTCCTGGAACTCAATCATGCAATCGCCTAAAAATGCTTGAACACGCACATACTAAAATGGACATACACAAGAATGTGAGCATGCAAAGTGCATACACAGACACCCTTGCTCTTGCTTGTGTCCCTCGTTCTCACACACACACACATGCGCACACACACCATATGCACTCACAAACAATGTCAAACCACAACTGAGTCACTTTGCTTCCTGAGGGAAAATGTGCTCCACAAGCAGGGCAGCGAAGGCGCTCCTTGCCTGTTGGCCGATAGCGCTGACAGCAGTGCTTTACGACACACATTATGTCCCTGTGCGTTCCCACACACTTTGCTCACACTCATCTGCTGGCATGCAGTCACACACTCCCTGTACGGCGGCCCAGAGAGCTCAACGCACGGTAACTTACGAAAAACACGTGAAAGTAGACAAAACAAAAGCAAATTAAAAAAACATCATCAATCTGACAACACACACAACAAAACATACAGAAAACACAAGGCCTTATAGAGAAGTACTGCAGCTACACCAGACGGTGACGGAAGTGTTTCCGCTTGTTGTTTGCCGCGGTTTGTGACTCATGAAGTTATTCAAGTCGAGTCAGTGCACGCAAATGACGGCCATGCGTAATAAGCCTATAGGTATTATTAGACAGGCCAAGCGTTTTAATGATAATGAGATAATTTCAGTTGCAACGTTAAAAAAATAGTTACGCATCACACATTATTCTGGGGATGCCTGTCAACACCGGTGAACCGGATACTAAAGGTTAATATCTGTCATAAACACTACTCAGAAATCATTAAAATGACTCAGCGGTCACTTTCAGCACATGCGTGTTGTGTGTGTTGTGAATTTGATGAAGACGTTTTCTTAATTTGCTTGTGTTGTGTGTACTTGCATGTGTTTTCCTAAGTTGCGGTGCATTGAGCTCTCAGGGCCACCGTATCCCTCCATAAAATTGATAAATAATCAGAGGAAGCATCATTACCAAGAAAAACATTCACACACAAGCCTGATGAGATATAAAAAAAACAAAATTAACACACACAAAAAAAGACTGGGAGGTTGTGTTTGGAGCCGGGAGACATACGAGGGATCCTGGAGCAAAGGTATGCAGAGTTTGGCTCCTCTTCCTCAGTAGTTTCCTGTGTGGTCCACACTTTGCGTCTAGTGTTACAGTCCTTGTTTCATCCAGCATCTATTACACAGACGAAGCCGGGGTCAGAGCTCAGATATTACCCCGTAATGATGATTTATGGGCTAATTCATAACTCTGTGACATCCTAGAAAATGCAGAGCGGTAAGATAATATACACTCGTCTGTTTCAGCTGAATCCCTCCGCTTTTGGATGCAGCTCTCACACTCGCTCGATCCAAGTCCGTGACACAGTTTTACAGCTTAACTGCACTTCACTTGCACTACAAATCCATAAGAAATAAAATGTGACCAAAGGAAATAAAAGGAGAACTTTTGCTCTAATTGTAATGTAATCAAAGCTGTAGAAATATCAGTCAGAGTTACCAGAGTGCCCACAAACAGAAGACGACGGCTGTGTGAGGATCAAGAATAACAAAGCCCGTGACAGGGGAGTCGGTCCGTCAACGGGTGTTTTTTAATCGTCAGTGCCCTGACCTCAGACTGATCTGTGCATCCATTTAGTTCTAATGAACATGACTCACCGTGTTTATAATGGCAGACTCCAGCCTAATCTTCAGTGTTATGGCAGGTTAGGAGTTCAGCTGCTTAAAAGATGCAGATACTGGGGTGAAGCCGAGGTGAAAGGCTGCTGGGTTCAGAGCAAACACCAGGATGACACACACACACACACACACACACACACACACACAGGTCAAAATGTCCTGCTGATATTGGAGTAACACGTGTTCTGGTAATTTAACCCTCATGCAAAAAGTCAAAATAACAGCTTTCCAGCTTAGCAACTGTCAACAGTGCGACCAAAGGCAATGTCATCATCGGACTGGTTCTAAATTTCATCCACCCACAGGCTGGTTTGCCCGGTGCCCCGTTTCTATTTCATTGCTTATACTCAGGCACAAACAAACGCACACTAACACACATGCAGTGGGATGAAAATGACTGAAACCACTAATCATTTCAGGGCCACTGTGTCCATTCCCACTCGAGAAAGACAGAGCAAAAAAAAAGAAAGAGAGAGAGAGTTGTTTGTTCTGTTTAACTGGGTCTCAGCTTCCTATGTATCCTCAGCCCCAGACCCCAGACCCAAACATAGAGACGGTGGTCGTATTCGTCATTTCGAATGTCGTTTCCACAGCTATGTCATCAGCTCGTTGAGAATGGTGTTAATTCGTGTTGTGGCCTGTCCTATATGCTATTCTGAGTGGAGGTTTGGGAATTGAGAGAGAGACACACACACACACACACACACACACACACACAGACGAAGAGCGAGATGACAACGTTTGCAAACTGCCTGTGGATGCAGACCTACAGTGCAGTGTGGCTGGTTAGCGCAGCGTACAGTATGTGGTCCAGTGGGAGTCGACTGGGAGTATAATTAGAGGCTTGTTTCAAGTGGAGCAGACCTTACAGTAACAAGGCTGTGACGGTGACAGATTGATGGCATGTAATGGGAGGTTAGGACAACACTGGAGGTCCTCTTCATGAATGGATGGGCATTTTACCTACTGTACTCGCAGCATGTAATGTACACGAGCTGTCCCCGAGTCTGGGAAAGAACTTGGGGAAAATCCCACGGGGCGACAAATGTGCACATGAAGCATACAGCTGGTTGTTGCACTGACACATTGTGTATTTATAGAGATAACACAACTCACCATGTTAGTCCAAATTGCATAATGCAACTCAAGTATTACTAGGACATGTAAGTTTAATTAAAACAGAGGCGCATGACAAATAGCCTTCCTGTCATCTGCTGTGTTGAAATGAAACAAATTTCTCCCTGTGTAACAGCGGTGTGGCACAGCAGAAACATTCCATATCAAGCTACACATTATGAAGGATTAATGGAATACAAAAAACCTCTGCGGGAAAAGAAATTGCCCAGTTTCTGTGGTCAAACAGAAATGATTCAGAAAGATTTAGAATTGTACAAATACTCTTGTACAGAAGCCTGATAATATTTCCAAACATCCAAATTGCTCACGTTGAAATCGAGATGATTTGTGAGATGCAGAAAAAAGGCTTGATTCAGGAGCAACAGAGAGAACAACACAAACAGCTTACAGTACAGTGAACCCAAAAGCACGGGTCAGCTCCTTTCCCTAAAAACATTCCCTGAAACAAACTCGTCGACTTAATATAGCCGTTCCCTTCGGACCCTGCCCTGACCCAAGCTTGACCATGTCCTGACCAAACCTGTGGTCGCTCGCTGTCTCACTAGGATCCTCGCAGATGACTCTGAACTCTCAGCAACGCTTTAACTCAGTGGACCCACTTCATCAAGTCAGGAGATTGCAGAACAGAACAAAACACACACACACACACGCTATCGGGCGCAGTCCCGCATGCATGTACAGAAACACCCAAATACACACACATTTGCACACTATAATGCTTTCTCAGCACACTGTAGCAGGCTACATTTGCGCAAGGGCCAATTCAAAGCAATTATGGTCTTCCTACCAAAACAGGTCTCCTAAGACTCTGTCTGTCCAACTGCTCTGCACAAAGAGCTTTATTTCACTGGACCCATCTCATACAATAAATCACAGATGTTACAGCGTAATTGTGATGTATATTTTCTTGTGGTGACATCCTACCATTCTAGATTGGATACATTATGCAAATACTTTCTGTCAAGAATGCTGACGAGCTTTTGGAGATTGTGTTCACTGTCTGCCCTCCCCTCTGTCCCTTTTGTTGTGTTTACGCTGTGGTTCTTGACTTTCTAAATCAGATATTTAGGGTAACAGTCTGTCCTCTGTGTGTGTGTGTGTGTGTGTGTGTGTGTGAGGGGGAAAAAGGGGGAGACACTCTCGGAGATTTTGAGTGTACGAGTACAGAACATTTTCCATAATCTTTTCAAAGAAACCCTTCCCCAGGGAGCAGTTTTTGGTTTTCAACAGCGTCGCTCTAACAATCCCATTAAATTACTTAGAAATGTCCTGACAGTGTTTGTGCAGTGGGAGTATTTGAAGGTTCTTTCCAGGGTTTGGAGAACATTATCGTTGAATATTATTTGGTTTGATAAGGAACATCATGTAACCCGTGCTGTAGAGAAAGAAGTCATTATGTTCTACCTCTATTAACATAACACTGCAGAGAAGGAGAGGAGGGGGTTTAACTTGTCGGGACATGTGCTTATACAGCTTACTTTCCCAAATCCACAGAAGAAAGCTTTGAAAATAATAATAAGATGTCCTGTAAAAAAACAGTGAGTAATATTGTCAATTTTTTTCTTTTTTGTTTACACACAGGAAGTTCCTTGTTCATTGGTAGTTGATCATCGGTCAAGATACTCAGCTTTCATTTTGAGTAAACATTTTGCTACACTAGAACAAAGGGGAAGCTTTGTGCATCGCTTACACAGTGTTTCATTTTACACTCTGACATGAAGTGAAGCACATTATTTCAGTCACATTCAGGACACATGGCTGTAAAATTGACATTAAATATGTGTCATAAACTCAAGCTCATGAATGCATAATGAAATCTACAGCCTACTGTCAAAAGTGGAAAACCATGATACTCTTATTGTAACTTAAAAGTTTTCAGCATTTGCCCCGTCTGTTGGTTTTGTATCTTTCATTTCGTCACCGCTTATTGCTTATTGTTTCTGAGTGCTCTAACAAAACTGTATGAAAGACATTAATCTTCATATTTACATTTGTACATGACTTGTGTTTGGGTTTAAAGGTGACGCTTGGTTTGAATATGGTTTATATTAACCCTCGTGTCATCTGATTCATCAATCAAGCACCAAGAAGACTTCTCGTACAGGCACGTAATGCACGCGAAGGGGAAAAGTACGAGGAAACAATGTCCCACTAAAACACAAAATAAGGAGGTAGTGTGAAGGAAAGCCACGACAGCAGCATTTTGAAGTGAAAAACAACCATGGGACCCGCCCATATAGGCTTCTCAAACTGTGGGGCCCCACTTTTTAGGATCCTACTTAAGAGGATCATTAATGTAACCACCTCACCATGTATATCACCATCTATTTCTGTCCTTATTTAATTGAATGTGGCCGATGAATCAGAGATGTGGAGGGGCTGTACAGGCCACACCTTGGAGAAGTGGAGCTGAGGAATGTTGATGCTTCTGGATGCTTTTATTCTCTGTCTCTGAATGTGTGTGTGTGTGTGTGTGTGTGTGTGCACACCAGAAACACGTGTACAAATATATATTTGCAACAGAAACATGAAGGAAAAAGACTTGACACCCCTTAAAGGAGATTAGTGCTCAATGTTGTTCTCAGAAGTGAGATCTACCACAACCACACTGCCAAACCCTCCATCACACACACACACGCAGACAAATGACGACTGTATGAGCGAGTGTTTCCTGGCCTTTTGCTCTTCTGTAAGGGAATCTTACCAGAAACGTGTCTATCCAAGATCCACCAAATCTGTCTGAGGTTGGAGACATTAACACCTAGCTCGCCTCCGCCATCATTTCCTGCAGCAAATGCCTCGTCCTCCCCCGACTCCGTCCGCAGCTCCATGAAAAATCGACCATGACCAGAAAATGGGTGGACATGCTTAACTAATGCTGTGTAATTGTCGCAATTATTGGGAAGACAAATCAAATCATGAGGACTTAGCTGGCCTTGAAAAGCCAGATATGTGGGTACCAGTCTGCTGCCTGTTGACATGCAGAGCTGTGACAACCACTTGCGCAAGGCTCGTCAGTGCCTCAGTTGAGAAATAGATTTTGACTCAGCGAGTTGATTTGCAATTGGGGTTTTTGGGGTCATTATCCAGTTGTTTGAGCCGAGTGTAGTCGGTCTGTGAGAACAGAGAAACGAAACACTGGGGCCAAGGATTAGTGCAAAGACAGATTTCAAAACCAGTTGTGTTTGAAAAACGGCTCACGCTTTCTCCTCATTGTCACTCTTATCTTAGCGGAAAATCAACCCTTGGATGCTGTTTGAATGTGAGATCAAATTGTGAAGTTGTTGCATTCCAGGAAATGTTAAGTTGTCAGGTCTTTTCTATTTACTCTTCTGGTTCACGTTCCCACTCCTTTTCAGTTAATGATTTCCTGCGTTTCCAAGAGTGACTTTCAACAAGTTCGAGACAACAGATGGAAACTTGTAACTTTCAGAGAGTGAAATAGTGTCGGTGAGAGTTATATGAGAGATTCTTGATTTCAAATGTTTTGTGGTCGTATTGCATTCTGGCCTGCTGAGGCAACAGTCAGTTAAAGATTAGCCCCTTTGCCTCTTTTAAAATGAATTCCTCCCTGTCTGATTATTGCTTTCGCATAATGATGGCAGTGGACAGCAAAACCACATCTGCTATTTTGCTATTGTTTTCTGCAAATAATCTCTAAATGTCTCTCAACATGACTTCACTTTGTCAATGTTAAGCCAAGTAAGGAAAAGGGAAGATTTTACTTTATTGCACTGCAGACTTTATGTTAGATAAGAGGAAATAAACAACAGGTTTTGGATCAATTCTTTAACACAACACAAATGCGTCATTTTGTTTTTGAATGTGCAGCTTGGCCAGAGACGCCAGCGTTAGCTGTTGCCACACGATCTGTTGCAGGGACATTTTTTTTTAGGTCAATCAAATTTCACAGTAACTTTAAGTCCCTTAAAATTCACTGCAATCTCTCGTTTTCATTCAGTGTGAAAGCCACATGTTGGGGCCACATCTGAAACAGGAAGCAGGAGAGGAAATGCGAGGACACTAATTGGGTATCCGTGGGCGGTTTCAGCCCCATGACCTTTCTAAACCAAAGCTGCAGATGTGTTTCACTTTCAAACAATGTTCTTCGGTTATCTTTGACACAGATTTTTATCTCTACCCTGTACACTAAATGTCAACAACTTTGCAGTCCTGAAAAGCGGTTTACCTCCTCATGTCTTACAGCGCACGCACAACCGGCTTTGCACACTGTATCCTCCACAATATTATTGAGAACAATCAATCTGAAGGCGTGAGCCTGTGGAGATCTGTGCTGCACGCCACCTTTTTTTTCGTTACCAAGTGAAGTGAAGTCACCTTGGAGAGCAGTGACGTCTGCAGCTGCATTCCAGTTCAAGTGGTGCTCGCTTACAAGCGGGGCAACAGAGAATCCTCATGGCGGTTTGTTTGATTGAACGCAGCCTTTTCACTTGACTTTGTGGTGGTGAATAATAAAACTAATGCACCCCGCTCTGTGGGAAATGTCAAGCCTGCAAACGATGTTCAATAAACATCCAGCCAATCTGGATCGATGTCTGGTCAGCGTCAAGGGGCCGAGACAAGGAGGCTTAGCGAAGGCAGTGACACACGGCATAGCCAGGACGTTTGAACTTTTCCCCTCCTGGCAGAATTAATCTCCACGTTGTTTAAACTAATTGAGATCGAGATAAATCTGTCAGTTTGCCTGCCTGCGGTCAGTGAAGCGAGGTAGGAGTGTTAATGTCGCTGGAACACGCCGGCTGAGGATTCCCTTAAATTCACAGTTAAGAGGAATAACAGTTGTGTGGTGCAAGGGTGTGTGTTAAGATTGAATATGGTTCTGTGTGTGTGTGTGTGTGTGTGTGTGTGTTGGCTGGAGGGAATACAGTGACTCTGAAACCAAAGAGAGCCCAGCCCACTCCCACAGTGGAAAGAATGATGTGTTATTCTGTAAATGACACTATTGACCAAACAGATGCTTGCCTGAGGTGAGACGCTGGGCATTGTGTGTGTGTGTGTGTGTGTGTGTGTGGGTGTGTGTGTGTTTGTGTGTGTGTGTGTGTGTGTGTGTAAGAGAGAGACAGCAATTGAATGCATGTGTGAATCACCTTGCCTGCAGTGGTTAGCTATCAAAATATATTTTTTAATTCAGCGATGTGTGTTTGTGTGTGTGTGTGTGTTCATGAATTAGGGCTCCTGCAGATAGTGCTGGACACCATGAGTGCGGCCTCCTGTGGATTGTTTGGTCTGTAAATCCTCCATCGTCTGTTGTGGTTCCAGTGTGTGTGTGTGTGTGTGTGTGTGTGTGTGTGTGTGTGCGTGCGCAGTGAGGGGGCCGCCCCCTCGCTGTACTCTCTCAGGGGGCTTTCTAATCATATCCACCACAGAGGAAGCTGTTTATGATGCGTCGGTGTGTGTGTCCATTCGAGCAGCCGGTGGGTCTGTACCGTGAGATTTCAGGTGCGGATGCATGCCGTGTTTTGGTTTATGAGCGTGTAAGTGAGTGAGTAAGAATAGTGTGTGAGAGTGCCTGAGCGAGTGTTTTGCGTGAGAGTCGATCTCCCTTCATGTGGTCACTGAATCTTGCCACAGTTAGCATAATTGTGTTTACAGTAAAGCTACTGCCTACTTCTGACTGGCGGAGGAACAAACACTTACTGGATCCGAATCAAACCAGAGGCCAAGTGCTGGAGTGTGGGATTTAAATACTGTGCTTCGGGCATCAGGAAAACACAAAGACCACTTCAACATTCATCCGTTTTATGTTGTCGAATTGAAATTTCATTTATTTGTATGAAATGAGTAAATCAAGCCCAACCCTGACATGTGAACAGTGCTTGTTCAACAGTATCAAGGCTCAGAGACTGTCAGGGCATGCCCACACTAATATAATGCATCAAAAAAAATGAAATAGCACTTTTCCCCCCATTTTGGCCCTCAATCTACACCAAGCAACCATTGGGCTTTTTTCAGTAATACCCTCCAGTTCAGTTTGGAAAAAAAGGTGCTTTGTTGTCATGTGAACCACTTTTTATAGTCGTTATTTCCTGACTTACAAAACATGAACATACAGAACATGAATGGGTCAACATGGTACATGGTGGGCTCCACCATGAAGCTCCTGACCATGTCTTAGTTGGCCACCCGAGCCTCTATGAAGGACTTTGAGAAAACATCCTGACAGTGTGACTTTAGCTGCATTTCTTTTTCATTAACACACATCTAGCGAAGCCGTTACACTGCAGACCTGCTCACCTCAATCCCTGCCCATATAAATGAATAATAATGAACGTAAACACAACGATTGCACGTCTGTTGTCGTCTATTCAGTAACAAGAAAACACAAAATAGTGATATAAGTTACCTGGATGTAACTTCAGTTCTATAAGTATGTGGGTAGCCCACCAAGAAGTCTAACAAGGCTTTTAAAGGTGAAAATTGTGTTAAAGTGCTAGATTGACAGGCCTATAATTCCCTGCGTAAACTGAAACTTTCAACATATACAGCAATGTGCATTTTCAGATCAATTCACATTAGTACATGTACACAAGTACATGCTTCTTCTTTTGTCAGGATGTTGAAGGTCGGTTACAGGATCAGTGTAACTACAGCACAGGCAGTCTCTGGTCAACTATTCCAGAAGTGTAACTGTGACAATGAAATTGCTTTGAAACCACTATCACAGGTATCATCAGCTAACCGAGCCAACTATGTACAGTATGTGTGTTTGAATCACTTGACTCCCTGTTTTTTCATCATACCAAACTCTTTAAAGAACACCCAAGTGTTGAGATGGATGATGTTTCTCCAGCTCATATTTACATTACAGATTTTTCCCCAAACAGAACACTCAAACACGAAGAACTTGTATAAAATCCCTTCTGTCAAGTCATTACAGGGTCTATTCTCAATCATGCAATGACCTGCATTGTAAATGTGACTTGTTCTGTAAGGTCTTTGGTGCATCCGTTCAAGTCAAACTCCCCCGATCTGAACGCACTCTCCTTCACAAGACCATCAGGCAGTTACCGGCTTGGGGCCAGATGATCGATCAGGTTTTTCCATCATCCTATGGCGGTCCAACATAAAGACCAGCCATCAGGAGCGCCAAAGCAGTAAGTGTTGAGCCTGAGCAAAGTTTTTACACTCAGGGATGTCAGAAAGCTCTGGTGGTGGACGGAACACTGATTGAGATTGATTGATACCTCAAACCGCGTTCCCTGCTGAGACTTAATTTTTCCTGTAAGCTGCCTTGATTTTGTTGATTTTGCAACTTGAAGAATACGCCCAGGGCGGATTTGTAGAAATAGATACCTGTTTGTGAGATTATGGTCTTAACAGTGCGCCAGCACTCGTCACTCCACATGCAGACATCAGAGAGAGATTACAAGAAATCTATGAATATTATGTGTTTTCCCACGTCCTCATCTATCTTTCAGTGTTGCATGAGTCGCAGCGCTGTCAGGGAGTTCATCACCCTGGCTATGTAATTCCAAACAGCTGTTTGTGTGTAAGTGCTTGTGTGTCTATGCGTCCATGCTGTCCTGTGTATATCAAAGTATTTATGAGTGTGTGTATGTGTGTGTGATCCTCTCCCAGACTGACGTTAACCCCGGCACACCACACAGACAGACGGTTGTTGATTCCTGGATTCTTCTCTCTAATCTGCTACCGCTGCTGTGGTTTACAGCAGACAAACAGACGGTTCGCTGCAGGGAAACGGCTCTACATGACATGTTTGTTTCCAATCAGTGGAAGGATTAACTAAGAATAAATAGGGTCTTCCTATGCAGGTGATACATCTCCGGCAACATACGCACGTCGCCTCCAACTCATAAATGTGGTCTTGCTCGATCCAGCACTAAGTACGGCATTTGAGTTTGATCCCATCCCAAGGTCGACTGGATTCTGGTAAAAGGATGTTTGGCAGAGGTGAACGATCTCATGTCAATAACTCTGTGGGTGGAAGTTTTTACTAGCTCTCTGTGTGCGTTCTGTTGTACAAGTGTGTGTTTGTGTGTATGTGTGTGTGTGTGTGTTTGTGTGTGTCTGCACGCATATGCTTCTTTGAAATTCTCGCTCTGTTGTACAAATGTCACGACTGCTTCCACTGGAGAGCTTAGGCCCATTTGTTTGTCGGCGCGGTCTCACAAACACTTCAGTCATCGAGGGTCATAGTAGGAACGGCGCGCGAGAACCGGTGATGAAATGCAGTTTGGGAAGACAAACAAAGCTTTGGGAGAGAATGAAAGCAAGAACCGGAGAGACTTTAAAGGCAAAGAGAAGCAGAATCATAAAGGATTGCATAAGGAGTGATGAAAGAAAATCACATCATGCCGCTGAGATCAAAGTGACAAGCTTACAAATGTCTACTTCATAATTTGACAATCCTTAACTGACGCACCTAATCACCTGCAATCAACTACAGACTTGCTCATAAAGCTAGAGAATGCAATGCGTGACAGTGAATGTAATCAGATAACTATGATTCAAGGCAAAGGGAAACATACAGTAATGAAAATGACAGTCTCCATCCTGTCAAGTTTTTGAAGGCAATGGATACACAATAGTTTTTTTTCACAGAGGGCAGAGCTTTATTCCATTGTTTACGACAGATTGGACTAATCTGCCGCTCAGGGACAAGTGTGGGCTGCGAGGCTGGCTTCTACAAATGGAGGACAGCCGCTCTGCGACAGGATGTTTGTCACAGGAAGAGAAGGGGTTCGTCGGAGCTGATGAGGTTACCCCCCAAACCAACATCTGTAAGGCCAAATCAACACGGAAGCTGTAGTTTGTGGCGATCACTCTACACCAGATGAAGCGGGTAATCACCATCAATTATCCCATATTAACTCATTCATTTTGTTCATGTCAACATGTAAGATAGCATTAAAGGGATTCACAGAGGGATTCCTCACTTAAGGCTCAATTATGAAACACAAGTTTACTCTTTCAAGTGAAAAATTTACAATAGCAGCACAGTCCTGCTCTTTTTTGGATTTGGGGAAGTTTACACTCGAACCCCAGCCAACAAGTGCATATTTAAGATCCTTGGGCTGCTGTACAGCAAAAGCTACACGTGTTGTGTGTTACCGACAAGTCTTCAAAACAGTAAAACGTGAGATAAGTGAAAAGTTAAATAACAAACTGACATGCATGACATGAAATCATCTAGAATCTAGTGCTTTCTTATATTTTATAAATCTCCCTGGTTGAGCATGTCCCCATACTTCCTAGCATTTGTTTTAAACATTATTTTTATGGCATTTTAAAAGAGGCCACAAACCCACAATGTTGTATTTACAAGCAGCCCAGGAGTTGACCTTTAAGAGGATCTTGCCACTTTTAGAGTCTGTGCAAGAAACGAAGCCTTGCATTGTTTTTTTTCCCATGTATCTGAGGACACAAAGGGACTGAGAAGCAACACACATGGGTTGTGTGCAGATAAAGATGTATGATCCAAGCTGCTCTGAGTTTCCCATTGTGATTTAACAGCTACAGATTCAGTGCAGTCCAACAGTGTACAGACTTAACTAATTAACAGTTTATATAGATGTTTTTGGTTCTTTGGTGATCATTAGCCCAAATCTCTTCAGTTCTTTAATAATATCTCCTAAAGTTTGTGTTGTGTCATGATCGTTAAAGTCTAAGAAAACTATAAATATGAAGACATGTGATATCATCACAGCTCATTTGCATATGAAGATTAGACGCACCGCGGTAAAAGAAACCGAGGCCATCTTGGCTAACCACAGAAGTAAATGAATATCATCTGTATATAATCCAATGGTTTCAGTTTAGGAAATGCCTGAGTGTTTTTCCAGGAACACGACCTGAAGTAACGACATAGCAATGCTGAGCACGGTGAGAGTTTCCTGCCTTCTCAGCAGTCCAGCTCCCCTTTAAATTTAGGCTTCAAACTTATCTGATGTGTGTCCTTTCTACATAACATGGCATGTTCTGCAATTCACATATAAATGTGTCTCATATTTTATTGTAAGTAAGTGAAATTGTTTGTTTGTGTCATAATAAATTATAATTACCAGATTAGTTTGTCTCTTCATTTATTGACAAATAGGTTAATTTAACAGTTTAAGCACTTACGGTATGTTTTATATGTTTTATTGGTTTGTTTCTTCTGTGAATACATAAAGACAGAAAAGATAACTGGCTGCAGCTTTGATGAATTTCAGCAGTGTGCACATTGCTTCCTTGGTGACATGTGTTTATTCCATGACAAGATCATTATTAAAGAGGAATTTATCCAGTAGAACTGCACCTTTTGCCAAAACAAGTATTGCATTAGTTAATGTAATGAACCTTGGCTTTTGAAGCTTGAGTTTGTAACAGCACTCAAGTCTTTGCTTCTCAACGTTTTCTGATGGCTCATCGTTCCTGATCTTGTTCCAAGTCCATTTTCAACCGCAGCTTTCTCTTCATAAACCCGATTAACCTGTTATGTTCCCTGCACTTAAATGAAAATGAAATTCTATGCCAAAGGGTGTCAACTCACACACAAGATTTAAGTGTCAAGCGCTTTTCCCCATATTTCTGGTGGAGGGTTACATTATTTAGCATAAACTTTCTGTGAAGCTGTGAATGTACACTCCTCCAACATCACCGTGTTTGCGAGGAGAGGCTACCACGCCACAGACAGATCTTTGGCCGACGGTCCCTTTTCATTGTCCGCAATGTAATACGAGAATTCATCTCCTGATGTGCCCAAACAGCCGACCGTCCAAATATTCGCTGACAGGCTGTGAGTTCACAACGCTGCATAGGGGGAAAACCAGCGGGAGCAGTTTCAATGAAATAAGATTATATAGATATAAAGCCATGTGGATCTGACAGATAGAGAAAATGGCTGAGGCCCTTTCTGGTAGAGCTTTGTCTCCGTGGTTAGGATGTGCTGTGTGGTCGTATCAAGGCCAGCCTGACAGAAAACTGCTGCTCTAATCAGAATATGAGTGTTCCTATACTGAGATACTGATAAAGATCAAATCTGATGCAATGCATTGCAGCTGACATCGGCCTAGTTTGACAAAGAGTCAGAAAGATTGCCAACCGTGATATTTCCATTTGAGTGTAAAGGGGAAGTTTTGTCATTTGAGTTATGGAAAGTAAAACATCTTGGTGAATTGCTTGTGGTCACAATTTTATATACCGTCTCCAACTACAGTAACTGGTTTGGCTCCTCGATGTAGACTAAGATAGAAGATTACCCACTCCTCAAATCTTCATTCTTCAAATACAATCCTAAAGACTACTAAAAGATCACTTTTTACGACCAACAATTTTATTGACACAATACATGCATTATCTAGATTATAATATTTAGAATCTGCACAAACAGCCAGCTGGGGGGCAGCCATCAGCATTTCACCACAACCCACTGGACAAACAAACAACCCACCAAAGCACCAGCCAATGAGCTGACAAGTCAGTCAGTGAGCTAATGAATCTGTTATCATCCATCACGTGACTCACGAGCCAGACAATAGTAGCTTCAGTAACAGCTTGAGACAGTTAAGTAATTCCATTAAAAAATTCTTGATTGTAAAGCTCAAAGCGTCATTTCATCGTGGAAGTATGAAGTTCCCATAACAGCCGACTGTTGCACCAAAAGCTGATCCTCTGTGTATTGAATAAAAATGAAAGAGAGCAGAAAGAAAAGGGGGACTCAAGAAACCAACAAAGTTTTGAGTTAATTTAAATCTGACAGTGGACACATCTGTCACAGCTGGTGCGAGCAGGGCAGCTGGCGCGCAGGCGAAAGACCCAAATGTAAACAACCGAGGCAGAGCTGGGGGCAGCTCAATGATTTATTAACAAAACTGGAGGTACATAAGATTACAGAATGATGAGGCTGGCAAGGATCAATACCTGAGAGGCAGTCCAACACAGGAAAACAAATCTAACAATAAACAGGCAGAAACAGGTTCAAAATGGCTGGAAACCAAGGACATGCACATGGCAACTTTAGCAATCCCACAGATAACAATGCAATTGAACCGGTATATGTAGTGAGTGGCTGATGAGAGAAGTGGGAACAGGTGTGTGGATGGGTGGGGCAGTCATGTGATGGGGAAAGGAGGGAAAGTCGGAGGGCATCTGGTGGACAGTGTGAGGATGGCAGGTCTGTGCAGGAAAGTACACGGCCTGGGAGAGGTGATGCAGGGGGCTGAGGAGCAGATTGGGACAATACAGCTCTTTATTTCAGATATTATTTCCATGCTTTCCTACAGAACATCATTAAGTAGTTTTGCAGCTTTTCATCTTTTAATGTGCTCCCTCTCAGCTTCACCTGTTCTCCTTCTCATCCTTCTGTCTTTCTCCTGTGCCCATTTTTTTCTCCACACCACTCATGCAGCCACGTGCACCCTAAGTGAACCTTGTGATCTATTGCTTGTGATGATGGATATCTCACCATCAGGTCGGGCTGACGGCATACAGTTCTGAGTGACAGGTGCTGCCCCGTGTTGCTTTCGCTTTGTTGTACTCATTTCATTTTGGCATCTTTAGTGCTGGCCTATGATGGTGGGTCGTGCCTGAAACAACTCGGAAGAGCTGAGCGATTGAAAAATAACATTATTATTATCTTTTTGAATGAGAGATTTTAAAAAGACCTCGTATTTACACATTTTTCTTTTAAAATGATTCCTATCCCATTACTTCAACAAGTGGCACAATAATCTGTAAAACGCCTCCATTCTGAAAATAATCGACAGTTGCAGCCTCTCAGCCAACATGGCAGCCAGTCAACTATCATTGACTTGTCAGAGGGTCACCCAACGCTGACCTCAGGACAAGCCAAACAGCAACCGAGAACCAGTCATTCAACGAATCTTTGGGTCAACAAGTCAGCCAACCAAACAAGAAAGCGGCCAATCCATCTCCTCAACGTGGGACGGAAAAAACACGAGGGGAAGGGAGAGAGGGATGAAATCAGGACCATATGAATGACATTCCAGCTAGTCTCAATTCTGGGTGTGTTGCTTGTTGTTGCTGGTGGTTTGGGAAGTCTGGGAGCCTCTGCTGATTTAGGTCTCATATGTTGACATTGTCCTGGCACAACCCCTTTTTGTCTGAGTCATCCCTTGCCGTCACAGATCAGAGCCGCTGACGGACAGACAGAAAGGACACATTCTCATGTTAACAAGATGCTTAATTCTTAATCTTAGGAGAGTCCCTTCTTATGAGAGAGTTTAATCCACCGAGGGCTCTGAGTCGCAGGTGTCCTCTTGAGGATTACTGCGTTAGTCAGTGTTACTTATGACTCTGTCCAGGTGTCACCACATCTTAATGGAAGCTACCTGATCCACCTGAGACGTTTTATCCGGGGATTACGCTGAGGATTGACTCGGACGGGGATTCCCTCCGTGTGTGCGTGTGTGTGTGTGTGTATGTGTGTGTGTTGCGCGCACACTTGAGCGTGGTTGCGTGGGTGCATGCGTCTGTGCATATGTCCGCCTGTGCCTGTGTTGTCTGTGTCTATTGGCGTTAGTTTGACCACAGTCTTTCCTGTTTTTAACTTTATTAACATTCCATCTTTCCTCTGGGAGTAATCTGAAGTCCCATCATTAAATCTGCGGGCTAACCAGTGATCAGAAGCCTGAATACTGCAGGTCTTTAGTCAAAGCAGTGAATTTGCAGGCATACAATCCAAACTGAAAGGAAAAGATTGCATTAGATAAAACTTTAATGATCCCCATAAGGGAAGGAAATGAGAGTGAGTAATATGAGTAGAAGATGGAATATTTTGCACATTTAAACTGAATAAAAGTCAAAATAATATCAAAACAAAGCCCACAGTACATTACACATTATAAAAATGTAAATAATACAACATGCTTAGTTAGGGATAGAATAATAAAGTCCTGGACTTATTCCCATCTTTGCCTCAGCTGTGAAAACGTGATGCAGCCTCTTATTATATTATATTGCAACACATTGTGAGAATACAATGGTCAAAAAAAATTGATTATACATCTTTAAATATAAGTCCATGTTAATTAAGGAAATAGGTATTTTCATTATTAAAATGACCATTAGCATATTCACATGTTGCAGTCAACATACAGTATTTGTAACTGTTATGCTGATAAGGTCGGTGGTCTGCAGCCATTCTTCCAACATCTTTTTCCCAGTTGTTTGCGGAACAAAACAACCATTGGCTGATTTGGATGAACTGTGGTCATTACAGATCCACAATTGGTGATTTCTAAGATAGTGTGGGCATTGTGATATACTGATTATCAGTTAATTAACATTTTTAACCTTAACATTGAATGTAATCACTCCATGTAATATGATAAACTCACTGAGAATCAATACTGGACTTTTTGTCACATTTGGTTTCAGCTCATTGTTTTGGTTCTCCAGTCCATATATGGGCAGTATAGTTGTCTCCAAATAGTGTCATTAATGTTACCAATGTTACATATTGGTGTATTTTATTGTGTGTTGCAGTTTTTAATAAGAGTATAGTATTTGTAGCAGGAATTTCCTTCAAATGTTCCCAAATGTGAGCTCAGATTGAGTCATCAGTGCTGGTGAGACTCTGCTGGTTTGTCTAGTTTTCCAACAGTAGAGCAACTGACTACTGGATGTTTCTAAACACAATGATGAGTTTGTTTATGAGTTTTTTCTGTGCTTAGGGTTGATAAATGTTATTTGTCGGATCATTATTTGGACCAACCCTTCCAAACAGCCACTATGGGCACAGTTGCACATGTTCACACCTGGAAGCTGCCCAGTATAACCACAGTCTGATGTGCTGGGTTGATGAGTTCCTTGCTCAGGGGCACTTCAGCGGTGGTAACATGCTTGTTCCAGTCCACATAACCCCAGCAAAAATGTAAGCACACTGCAGGGTATTGCTGGAATAGATACTCAGCGCTTAATTGTTAGCAAAAGAATAATAACTTTCTCATGCCATTACTGGGTGTATTAGAATGTGTTTGGCTTCTTGAATGAACTTGTAACATTCAAGATTGGTATAAAAACAAAGAAATATTGTGAAATTACTTTTAAACTGTGAAGTTGATAAGATCATTTCATCACAAGGTCCATGTTTCCTTTTTTCTGATTGAGGGTCAGATTTTAGATGTGCTATCCATGGTGCTGAAGCCAGGTCAAAAGGACACAAGGTCAGAGGGGTCACCGTGACATTCAAAGTGGGATGAGTGTTGAACCTCATTATTAGGATCTTCATTTGGTATTTGAGGTCAAAGAAGACATGAGAGAGGATTTGAACCCGTTGGGGTGACATTATATGTGCCTGAACCAACTGACTCATTAAAATCAAACAATCTGACTCCACTGATGCGTTTAAATCCAAACTTAAAACTAATTTCTTCTTTAACCTTCAATTATTGTCATTACAGTGCTTATTCTTCCATTAGTTCAGGCCTCACACCTGTTACTATTATCCTTTCGGTGGGTCAGCGTCAGTCTCAATGAATCTCTTAACCCGAACACTTACAGTCCATGTTTGTCCTGTCGACAAGAATAAACTGTAAACTCTAAAAAAAACTCTGTTTCTGTTCCTGTTTCTGTTCTGTTCTGTTCTTGATGTGTCAATCCTAGTTGAGGGATCCCTCCTTTGTTGCTCTTCCCAGCGGTTTCTTCCATTTTTTTTCCATTTAAACGTTTTTTTGGTTCGTAGTTTTTGATCCGAATGTGTCGTACGTCGTACAGATCGTAAAGCCTCTTGAAGCAAATTGTGATTTGTGATTTCGGCCTACGTAAATACATTTGACTTTGACCTTTAGATGACTTACTAATTTGCCAGTGGGTGTGTCCTTTCATTGAATACCTCTGCATGGTCGAGGACTGATTACTGTACACATTTCCACACAGACGTAGACAGTCTGGCACACACACTCTTTGCCGACAGCTCATGCAGGAGATGACAGGGCCTGGTTACAGTAATAACCCCTCCTGCTATCTCACGCCCATGCGTCTGCAGCATAGCCTGTAAATCTCACTCTGTTATTGTTTTAATAACACTAATGTTAGCATTAGCCAAGTGGTAAAAAAACGTCAGACATCAAAAGCCAGAGACATCTGAGCTATATTGGGGTGCAGACAAAGGGCGAGGGCCCAGGCTGTGAAAGTAGCAGCCGTGCTGACTCAGCAGAGGAGTGCATGTCAGCCAGGTCGGTTGTGCATTTGTATTTGTGTTTGCTGATGTGCGTGGGCACAAATTTATACATTGATAGTGCGAGTGTGTGGTTATTTAATGTGTGTAAGCGTGCAAAACACTAAGCAACCTGAGTGCACATAACAAAGCCCTCCAGCTGCTCGGTAAAACTGACTTCTCAGAGCTCCATTTCCTCCAAACCACAAAGTCTCATAAAGCAAAGCACCCATAGTTAGCTAATGGCATCCACTCCTATATTGATGCCCCTGGTGCTGCTTATTGGGGGAAAACACCCTGATATATTTTTCCAACACATGACTTTGTTTTTCTGAATCAACAGCTCCACCTTACCACTGGGCCAGAGCGAGGAGACTCGGAAATAATGTCTGAGGTGCAGCATCATAAAACCAAAGAAGACGTGAATAAAGTCCCACGTATGTTCCACTGGAGCTCGTCTGCAACGGGCCGTCATGGAATATCTGAAGACTGGTACGCGCGAGTGAAAATACAAGTCAGCAATCCCTTTTATGCCCTGTGTGAGTTAAAATCCATACCTACTTTGACATGGATTGGGCCATTGCTTTTCATTGCCACATCCCCGTGTGTTTTTACATATGTGAGTAATAAAACAAGCTGGTAAGTTCTCCACTTCTGCCAAATGTGGCTATTTTATGAACCACTGAGTGCAGCAAGCAAGTGAAACTTCTTTGTCCGTGTGTGTGTATGGATGTGAGTATATGTGTTGAGTGGGAGTATATGTGTGTGTGTGTGTGTGTTCAGGGTGGGGGTCCAGTGGACGCCAAGCTTTCCATAATGTTTACTGACACAACACATTTTAATGGTTTCTGTTCAGCGCCAAGAATTGAGAAATCAAGTCACTTCAAAAGGGTGCCACACTACGGAAGCCCATTGTTTACACTCATGGCTTCAGCTATTTAAATCTGAAACAGAGTAGCCCTATGGACACCACAGCTGGATGGTTTGTGTTGTTGCAAAACTCTGTGCAAGTATTGTTTGTTATTTGCATAAAATAGTTCTCTAAAAAAACAAAAAAAACATTCTTTTAGACAACAAAATGCCCCTTAAAAAATGTGCTATTCTTTCCAAAGGCCACTTGAATATTACACAGTCGGATCAGTCAGCGGCATACACTTCAGAAATATGGCAATGAAAATCATGTCAAAACCCGAAAACTAATCAGCTCCTTATGCACATCTCTGCCAAGCATTTACCTCAAACCCCAGATTTTATTTCAAACTCTCAGTAACATTCTGAACAATGAGCTGAAAGCTGTGGGAGGTCCCGGCATACAGCACAAACGTGTGAACCATTCTCTGGCCATATGCTGGTGAACGCCCAAGCGCAGACAATAGAGGAATTGTTTGGCTTCGGGGGTCCAACATTAAAACAGTCTCTCTCTCTCTCTCTCTCTCTCTCTCTCTCTCTCTCTCCTTCTCTCTCCCTCTCTCTCGCACACGCCGTGGGGCTTCATGGGAGATCCATCACCACAATGATCAAAAAGTGAAGTAATGAAATTCTCGTCGTTATTCCCATCCCATGCAGTCTGGTTCTTGTTTATTCTGCAGGTCGCTCTGCGCTGTGGTCCAAAAGTCTGCTGTGAGTTAACAGCACTGCAGCAGCTTTTCTATACAACCTATCTCTGCAACGAGCTGGTGGTGCCGCTCTGACCAGGGTAAAGGAACAGCGTGACTTCACTCTTTTGGCCATAGTGGTGTTGAATTTTCCAAAGATTGCACAGATTATCAAATTGCACATCACAATAATATTACAGGCAGTGTGGCTCACTCATCGGGTTACAGTGCGAGGTGGCTGCGACCTAATCCTGTGAAGTTTAATCCTCTTCACAGTGAGAAACAGCACCAGCCTGAATCTGCTAATGTCAATACACGTGAAACACTGTTACAAAAGTAGTTTTTTTTTATTA
Organism: Lateolabrax maculatus; assembly: GCA_031216445.1. Classification (NCBI taxonomy): domain Eukaryota; kingdom Metazoa; phylum Chordata; class Actinopteri; order Acropomatiformes; family Lateolabracidae; genus Lateolabrax; species Lateolabrax maculatus. The sequence continues at coordinate 2,552,412 of CM062208.1, read as the reverse complement.
AAACATACAGAAACATAAATAATAAAAGAACACTGGATGGAAAAAAAATCTATCAGATGAAAATCTTACATGTATGCTACAATCTTGTAGAAGAAACAATATATCCATATTGCTGGCTAGGCAAGTGCACACAGAATTGTCAAAATCAAGATACATAAATATGGAATTTAAAATGAAGCCCCTGTGTTTTAATAACAAAAAGCGTGTCTACTATTTCCTCTAAGTGCTGCATAATGAATGTCATACAGACATAAAATATAAATGATATTTTACAGCGGAAAGGTCACTTTAACAATGACCTGTCTCTGTACTTCTATAACTAATAAATAAATATTTAGTGCATATTCCCATTTACCTCACTGAAGAGCCAAATGAAAAAAAGAAAAAAAAATTAAGTTAAAGATGAACCAAACTCAATTTGGTTCCTCTAGTTAAAAGAAGACAAGAGTCTATTCGTGTCGTTTGTGGTCAGACAGTCCAGCTATCTGCATCGCTTGTTGGTGTCATGAACACAACAAACACATGTCATTTCCTCCTCAGTTTAAAATGACATTGTCGTGTAATTGCCTTCAAATGAAGCAGGCCACTCGTTCGATTTCATTAAGACAGAAGACTTGATGGCAAACGCCATTTTGGAGCACACACACGTGACCTTTTTAGACTGGTTTTGTTGCTTTAAAAAAAGACAATGTCAGAGTCAAAGTGAATCTTTCATAGCACTGAGTTTAAATGGTGCCTTGGAGACTTTGAGGGTGAAACAAATCACCGTCACTCTGCCTATTTTGAATTACACCGTTGAGACACTGCGAGGACGCCTCATTGCCTGCCTTGTTCACACTTACAAAGCCTTTCAGGAAAAACATTTGTGCATTCACCGCCGTGGGTCAGAGACAGACCCGGGAGTTTTGTTATTTTTATTCTGTGATAATCTGCTAAGTACAAGCAGATGCTCCACCAGCTACAATGTTCTTTTTTGGATATTTTTTCCCCAACAATCAACATTGATAAATCCTTTCTCACTGCACCGCTTGCCAACAGACTCACTTCCTTAGTTGCTCCCTTGTGGTTTGTTTAATTAGTGCATAAACACATGTCTACACTAAAGTCTAAATGTTGTAATCTGAACTGAAATTTCCCAATGCAGACCGCAATACTTTAGAATAGTCTATAAAAATAAAACGTCCAGTGCTATTTTTGATGAAGTTAAGAGCTGTGTGTCTATTGGCAAGACAGGTTTTTAAAGGTGAATACCTTTTTCCATTATTTTGTCTCATAAAAAGACTCCAAGGCTATTTGGTGAAGAATGTAAAAAAAACAACAACAACACATGTACAATAGAAAACACACTTTTTTGACAAATCAACATTATAAATCACTAACAGTGGTTCTTTGGCATATCAAATGTTCAGTAGCATGTCCGCTCCCCACGTGTTTAAATTTCAGTTACCCAACTTTATGGCCCCGAAATACGTCCCTTCTCCCTCCGGGTCCAGCAACCAAGCGTTGGACACGTTAACAAACAAGGCGTCTCCCTCCTCCAGCCGGACCCCTCGGCCCTGCTGGGCGCAGTACATGTTATAGCTGGTGTTGTTCCAGCGCATGGTGCTGCCCGTCTTCATCAGCACTACGGCCTTGCTGTTCTGTTTGATGCTCTCGTGGTAGACGTACTGGATGAGCTGGGTGTTGCTTACATCCACCGCCTGGACACCAGCCTGACTCCTGTCCTCTTGCTCGTACTTGTAGTGGCGGAAGCAGGTCTTGGCGTAAACGTAGTAGAAACCCGACTCCATCACCAGCAGTTTCCCCTTCTGGTAGCCCATTCTGTGGCGGTATCCCTGCCCCTCGTCCCAGTCGATGGTGATGGCCTTCGGCTCGCCCTCTGTGTGGCAACAAGAGCAGAGGTTAATCTATCCGTTCATTCATTTATGTTCTGCGGGTTGTGACATTAAAACAAACTAATGTGCGCTATCCAATCAAGAGAATCAGCAATTAAAACAGGAAGCAGCTGGAGCATCACAAGCTGGAGCATAGCATCCAAACATTGCAGATTTAGGGGGGCAAATGATGCATTAGACTTAACTTTACAAGAGCAAACATGGATAAATATGGAGTTAATCTTCATGTAGTTTAGGATAAGTAAGAAATATCCAATTCTGCTAACCTAGCTGATGTTATTTGCCCATTTAGTTGAACTTCCTTGACTAATGTTTTGTCATTTGAGGAATGTTGTGTTATATTTTGGGAAACATAATCTTCCCAGTTGCTCAAATTACTGTCAAACAGTATTTTATAATATCATGTTATCAACAACTAATCTCTGCATAAGAACTAGTTAAAGTTAGTTAAACACTGAATTCAGGTAGAGCGGGTGTAACCTGCTATAACTCCATATACCTGATTGTGTTTGCAATAAATCCAGATTGACAGATATGTGTTTCTAGTGCGATAATAATAATAGTAGGATGTTGAGTCACTCACTCTTGGAGTACTCTTGATGCACTCTGATTGGCAGATGAGCTGACGGCAGGCTCTCTTTCGGAGGTTTGCATCGTCTGTTCTTCCTCGTGTCTCTCAGAGCGTTCAGCACCGGCTCCGTCTGAACTTCCTGCAGAAAACGGGGAAAGCTCATTTTATAAACACTGACTGATGAAAAGCCAAAAAACACCACTTGAAACTACTCAACTACTTGAAACTTACACCTACATCAGTAAAGAGACATCAACAGTTAACCTGCGTACACAAACAACTTTCTCTTAAAGCAACCATACGGTTTTGACGTATTTTTAACCACAGCTTTGTTCCGCTGTCTCTTTGAATAACTGTCTGCTTGTGTGTGTCTGAAGACAGTAAGTGGATGAGCGTACGTGGACTGCATGTCTGGGTGTATTATCCGTCCTAACTTCTTGTTACGGCGTGGTTGTGCTCGGGGGCCAGAGGCTGTGACGGGGAGGCGTCCTGGTGAGTGTATCCTTTCAGACAGATTGCGCCTCTCGCGGATTTGGCACAAAAAAGGGGACCTGGACCGCGTTCAGTGCTGATTCTATTCAAGGCCGATGATCCACAGCCTCAGACGGGCTGTCGTCCTCAGGCAAGACGGAGCATATACACTCAAGGAAAACAAGATTTCCAAGCAAGTAAACAGTTCCTGCACCGGAGCTGCCAACTGTCTCACACGTCATGAGACTAAAATATCAGGCGTTAAGTGTTCTGTTTTCTCTACCTGCAATCTCACACTCACACAGGAGATCTCAGGGAGGAGGGAAGTGACATTTTTTTAAGTTGTACCACTTGCACCACAAAAAAGTTTTGGGTAAAACACAATTTTGGATGCAACTGTTAATGAAATTAGTACAACATGAGTCTTAATTAAAACTGTGCAGGTATACATGTGTGCAACAGATAGAAATAAGTGTGGTCAATTACAAATTTCAGTCAGATGTCAGTGTCTTATATCCTAAAAGGTGTTTTATGGCTTCAGAGCAATTTCCTTTGATCTCAGGTATCCTGGTAACATCATCTCACCCTAACTCTGAGCCAGCACCTAAAAAAAGAAAAAAGGGACAAGGAAACGGACAGAGATTTTAAGCAGACCGACTTAAAAACCACACAGGGCGACGCATTCCAGATCCACTCAGCACCAGAGCCAGGCCCACAACACCGCTGGCCTGATTTTGCCACACTGCACCTGTGCTGTGCTAATATTACTGTGGAGTATTTATTCCCAGTCCAGACAAATTTGCACGGCTCTCAGGCTAAGATTAGCACCCGTCTGCCCTCCAAAAACAATTTGCTGCACAAACTTGTTTATAGCGCAGCGTCCTGGAATGAGACGAGGGTAAACAACGTCTTGCCAAGGCTACAGAGTCATTTTCAGCGCGCTCCCAATCGGCCCTACAATGTGGGATCTATCTTGATTGGTGGTGAGATCCTGTCATACCTTGTTTAAACAAGGCAGCGTCCGCTTGGCAGCTTCCCGATCTGCAGTGTGACCACCACTCTGCTACACGAGGGAGAAACATCTGCCCATGAAATATACATCCAGACTTGACTGAACACGCTCGGCCCTGGAATACCACAGTGCAGGCTTCAGTTCAGCCCTGACGCACAGCACACTGTGCATCATTCAACATCTCTGTTATGTTGATGAGCGGTTTCTGAGATGCCTCACCAGAACAAAAGTCCTCTCACTCAAAGCTGGGCCACCAGAGCAGATTGTCTCTCTGCGTTTGATGCTGCATCAGTCAGATCTCCCTTTTTACGCAGTTGTACACAGAGTGTAAACACTCGGATCATGAGCCGTGTCTGATTCATGCTCCTGCCTCCTCACCACTCCCTGAGATCGCCGCCGACCCCGGCCCCGGCCCCGGCCCCGGCCTCGGCCCCGGGGGCTGGCCAGGCCCTGCACATCCTGTCTCACATCAAAGCGCGAACAGCAGAGCCGAGCTGCAGAGCTGACGGCTGTCCACCGAGGCCTGCTCTCCAGCAAATCCCCTGAACCGTCAGCAGAGAGCACCGGCGGTCTCGGGCTGACCCTAACACAACACAGCCTGGGCCAAGTGGACCTGTCACCCTGACACCTCATAAAGCTCCCAGCACGTCTCCCTGCGCTCCGTGGGAAACAGCCGAGGGCCAACGACACAATGGGCTCCTCAGTCCAAGACAGGCTGGGTGGTTTGTGTGAATACTCCACCAGAGATACCAGGGCAAACACAAAGACGTGATTTCAAAGGAAATTAAGGGAAACCAAACCCTAGTGAAGCAAAGCAGTCCTTTATTCTGTGTTGTTTTACTTCCTGGATGGTTTTTTTATTTTTTTGCTTTTGCTTGGTGAAACCTGTGCCAAAAAAACGGGCGGCGACTTCCAAAAGAGGATTAGAGAAAAAAAAGATGACTTCAGCAATAAAGAATTCCTATTTTATAACTCCCTCATGCTACTGCTGATCATCGGAGGAGGAACTCTCTGCAACCACTGACGCCAACGACTGCCTCACTGATAGTTGATGCAGTAAACTATTTTCTGTGCAGAGAGCGACTAATCAGACTGCTGGAAGAATCCTGCAGAGAGGTGTTTTTTTAGTTTGCTCCTGCTGTGGTCTGAGCTCTCTCGGCCTGGTGACCACCTGGGGTTTGGGTCCTGCTGCACAGAAGCCGTGGTATGTTACTGAAAACACACCCATGGGAAAATCACTACTGTCAGTGCAAAATTGCGGATAATTATCTTATTAATTTTTTACATCTTTAAGTCTTGTTTAAAAAAACAAACATTATGGCATCATTGCATGTGCGGTACTTTCCTCTTGACAGTGAAAGGAGGAAATACCAGGTGCGCTTCACAAACCGCTGTTGGCCTCTTGGATATTTTATTTGGTTCTGCAACCTCTAACTTTTTCAACAGTTTCCCTTTAGTGACATGTAAAAGACTGATCAGAGCAAATTAATCAAAGTCTACTGACATTACTATTTGCTGAAGTAGAGATTACAGTGATGGCAATCAGTCCTGAAGATTAATCATAACATGTTTTATACAGCAGGAGGCTTGGTATTAATGAGATTAAGACCACAGGTATGTGTAAAGCAGACTGTGTTCCAGTCAGGGTGTGTGTGTGTGTGTGTGTGTGTGTGTGTGTGCGGCTGTTTCCTGGGGTTAACCGCGGGTCAGACTCACCTCTATGGGTCGATGTGGAGCTGTGGACAAATCTACCTGCAGACAGAAACACAGGAGCCGAGGTTAGAGAGGTCACCGTGAAAAAAGACACCACAGTCAGGACATCTCTCATGAGTCTTCTATCTGTTGTGAGATTGTTTCCCTGACAGGTGGGAGGAATATTCCACAAAACACAGTCAGTCTGTGTGTGTGTGTGTGTGTGTGTGTGTGTGTGTACGTGGGAGTGGGAGGTTAAGTTATTTTCCACATGTCAGGCTGCATTCCGCCGCAGCAGGCAAAAGTCAAAGCGTCTTGGAGACTTTGAGAATTGGTTCTCAGTTGCAGGGCTGTTGTCTCCGAGTAATTTGAGACAATAGAAAATTGACAGTAAAAGCACGCTTTTAACCCTCATATTGTCTTTTTTTTTTTTTTTTAAACCTGCTCCGATCAGCACATTCCCATGTAGGCACGGCGCTGTGCAGATTCCAGCTCTCCTCGACATCTCCAGGAAGTTCTGCAGGTGTTGAGGGCAGATGGAGGCTCCGCTGCCAAACACCGGCCCGCACACAACTACTGACTCATGCCCAAAGTGCTACCACATGCAGCTGTCATCAAGAAAAAAAGGGCTGCGTGTTGATCCAAAAACCTAATTCTGACAAACCAGAGGGGATCTCACGCTGCACATCACACATCAGCCCCGTTCACACAAGTGTCAGCGCAGTATGACTACAGCCATGGAATTAAACCCTGAATCTCTCTTTTTCGGGTTGCCTGCTCTTCTCTCCGGGGCTTTTACTCCTCTGCCTCCCTCCCTTTTATTTATTTATTTATTTATTTTCCCTCTGGCTCCCATCCAGTACATAACTAGCTACTACCACACTGCAATGTGTTTATGCCAAAGACAAGCCAAAGAAATTTAACACTCAAACACTGAGAGAGAGAGAGAGAGAGAGAGAGAGAGAGACAGAAAGAGAGAGACAGAGAGAGACAGACAGACAGACAGAGAGAGAGAGAGAGAGAGAGACAGACAGACAGACAGAGAGAGACAGAGAGAGACAGACAGACAGACAGAGGCAAACAGAAAGAGAGAGAGAGAGAGAGAGAGAGAGAGAGAGAGAGAGAGAGAGAGATGCTCCCCAGGTGAGCTCCCAGCATCCTGACAGAGCCAGGATGCGGTCTGCTGTCTTGGCTTGTCGAAGCACGACAATTATTCAACTCCAAAACCGCCATAAAGTAACAAAAACATCTGTGGCAGAATGTAAATGTTATTGTACACGATGACAGACACGCAGCCTGCAGCACGGAGACGAGCAGAGAGCAGCGGGCCGCGCAGGACGTCCGTGTGCTGATGGTATCTGTGACTCTGCTCAGACCGGCAGATAGTTGGAACATCAGCCTCCCGTGAACTTTACCAGACTTCTCTGCCTGCACACTCCTTGGAAAGAGGCTCTGCTTACGCTCACAAGTTTACAACTTCTGACACATATAAATTACAAATAGAACCCCCCCCACCCCCGTACGGCATGTAAACATGCACAAGAAGAACTGCAGCCCGGCAGCCTCAAGTGAAAACATCTGTATTTTTGCAAACAAGACATCTTGCGGGACTGACGTGTGTGCGCGCAGCGGAGCCTGCGCCGGGACGCGGAGATGCTTATCACTCCAGAACGGATTCACGGTGCTTTGAGCCCAAAATATCTCGCTGAAATAACTAATGTGAGTGGAAAATTTCATCGGGAGGTTTGTGAGATGCTATCAGTGCCGTCGGGGCTCTCGGGGAGGGGAGAAGAAGGGTTTCAACTGCCTGCCGCCAAAACAGCGCAGCGCCTTCAAAGAGACGCCGAGAGTGCGCGAAGCCTTGGCACACACAACTGCACGACTGGCTCGAACTGAGGCTTTCTCTTTGTTTTCTTCCCCCTCTGTAGATCAGTCTACACCGAACCTACTTTACTTCTAAGATCGCGCACCGCCAACTTTATACAGAGCGAACTTATCTGGCATTTTATGGCGTTATAAAATTGCGCAAATACCGCAGGGCAATCTTTACTCGCTCGTAGCCTGGCAGAGAACTGTTGACAGCCTTTGTAGGTAAATATTTACCCACAGAACCAAAGCTTGAGTAAACCTGCACACATGCTGACGGCGGCGAGCGGCTTTGCAAAAGGCACTGATTACGCACAGGAAATCCGAGCGCAGACCGGACCACACAGTCACACTGAGCCTACCTCTTGCAGATAACCTGTCAGGTGTAATAAGATCGCCACGCTGGAAGCCACCTGAAGCAATCCCATAACAGCGAGGGTCCCGAATAGGAGGGGTCGGTAAGTGGGCTCCGAGCTCTGCACCGGGTGGAAGCGGTGCTGCCCGGCCTCGATGTCGACGGTGTTCCGCAGGTAGCCTCTGTACTCGCTGTGGGTAGCTGCCATGATGCGCGCTCTGTGTGTGCCGTTCAGCCCCGGGGCCAGGTCCCAGACTCAATGCAAGGAAGGCAACCGAGACTGCAAGAGTCCCTATAATCAGCGGTGGGTGGGCTGAAAGCGCTGGTTCCTCTCTGCAGCCAATCAGAGGGATCCTCTGCGTCTCAGACGGACCGACGGAAAACACTGAAACGAGGCTGGCGAGCGGGTCGACCTGAGCGCACTACAGGTAAAGCGAGCCCTTTATGTCTGCAGAGGCTCGTCACAGAGACGCGTTAACACGTGATCCACCCCTTCTGCGCGCCCACACCCCCGGTGACACACCGCCTGCACCGGCCCGAGAGGGCCCACGACTGGGAGGCAGTGGAGAATAAATAATGAGGAAAAAAAAAAACTTTAAACCCAGCAGTCATCAGTTTGAACACGCACAAAAAACGGCATTTATGTCAAATTTAACAACAAAAAACACAAAATGTTGCAAAAAAATGCATCCAAATAAAAGATCAGTCCGTTTTTAGATTCATTTGAAACCAGAGTTTTAGTTCACGAATAGGAATCTATTATATATTTCATAAACATAAATAAATACATAAATACATTTCACGTAATGAAACAATTATTTAAGCTAATTAAGGTTCAAATTAATGTGGAACTTTATCACATTTGACCCCCTTTAAAACACATAAATGTTGTGCTTGGAATAATAATGTAATAATATGGTTCCCACAAAAAATGACTTCTCAAAAAATCTCAAGATTACAGCTCACATATTGAAAAATCCAGATTATATCGTCATTACAGAAATTTAATCTACACACAAGATGTCTCCTACTCCACTGAAAAGTCCATCCTCAGTGTTTGTGACCTGCAGATTCCACATCACACTGGTGTAAGTGACATATTGGATATGTTTTCTTAGTGAGACATAAACTTCTGTGATTTACATTTATGCATACCAATGATCGAGAGATTAGTGATGCTGTTTGTTTAAACTGGCAGTTCCTCACATAATTATCATAGTTTGCTCCTTCTGTGGCACGCTGAATCAACAGCTCGTCACTCATCATAGTGGTGTGGCAGTTTAGGCTCATTAGAGTCATATCAGATCAAACTGGAATACGGATTAATGCAAATGCGAATCCAGTAATTATTATTCTACTTGGTTCGTTCAAATTTTATTGTTGTCATGACAGTGTTTTGGCAGTCAAAACAAGCCCCTGAATGATGGTGCAGGCTTGGTTCCTTCACAGGATATGTTGAAAAGAGTCATATCATTAATTTATCATGTTCTCTTAGCTGGAATTGCAAAAAAAAAAAAAAAAAAAAAAAAAGTCCCTGGCTTGACTCCAGCAACTAGAGGGTCAACTGGTTGAGAAACGGGAACTTATCGCCTCACTACTCACATCCCTCACTTCTTGTGAAGTTACTGAACTTTTGGCATATCTGTTAGTGGCACATCTGGGTCGGTCTCCTGGAGTCATTAGAAAACCCCTTTAGGAGTGCCTGTGAATATTCTCATTCATCCAGGTCATAGTTATCTCAAGGAAATTTAATCGAATGCAACTGGACTTGGTTATATGTCTTTGAAGACGTTTCACCTCTCATCCAAGAGGCTTCATCAGTTCATGCTCGTCTGACTAGGCTGGGACTAGTCTAGGAGTGACCACTGTGCCACCATCCTCACATGATGCCCGACTGGTTGTTAACTAAGCTGAAAACTAACTAAACTCATGTTTACTTATCCTTATAATGTCTCCGTGGGTTTCATTATTATATTACAGTTTATTTAGATTAGTCTCATTTCCTGTGTTTTGCTCAAGTCAAAAAATTATTTTAAAGTCTTACAGTCAATATGCAGGTGCCCGTATGAACACTGAACAGGTTTTGCTTGCTCTAATCATGTTTTTCTGTGCAAAAATGTATTCAGAACTTTGTCTAAGCTGATACGAGGCCTCAGCTGTCTGAATTAGTCAAATCAATACAATTGTCCAAAGATTCAAAGAGTCCAAAGGGTCTTTTTCGTATGAATCACATCATCCCCACACAGTCACCATGAGCCATATTTTCAGTATGAACACGTGATGGGCCCATGTATCTTTTAAGGCACTCTGTCAGCGCAGAATGGCAAATTTTACCATAGAACTCTGAGTCCATGAAGCAGCGACTGCTTTTCTCTCCAGCAAAGACAACTGATGTAATGACGTCTGTCTGATTTCCTGTATGCGCCGCTGACAACAGATAGCAACAAACCAGGATTTTCTACTATTACAGCAAGTGAAGAAACTAATTCTGAATCTGAAAACACAACATAATAGTGAGTCATAGTGTGTGTGTGTGTGTGTGTGAGTAAGTGTGTGTGTCAGTGTGTGTGTGCGTTTGTCTGGCCACAAATACCCCTACCAGGCCTTCCTGCATGAACAGACAAATGCCATTTCCTCTCACCTTTATTTAAGTATTCTTTCATAAGCTGAAGTCCAACCGCAGCCTTGTAAATGGAACTGTTTAAACTATCAGCCCATTGTTTTGCAGAGTTACACCTTTTAGTTACCAATCAAGATTACCCAGTGTGTTGAACAATAAACAAAAACTTTCTTCTGTCATGATGACAAGTTTCAGTCTTGTAATGAAGTTCTTGATTTATGACAAATGTTATTCTAATGACGTAAATTAAGCAACGTGTTATTGTTTTGCATTTCCTGCGTCCACCTTCCTGCTTGCTCATGGAGTGAAACTGAACCGGTGTACACCCACACTCCAGACACCCTGTATGTTATTGTTTTTTGATATTTTTTATATCTCTCTTTTTGTGCACTGACCTGGCTTTGTAGGTATTTTCTTTCTTTGAAGAAATAGTTCGACATTTTGAGAAATACTCTTTTTCGCCTTCTTGCCGAGAATGAGATTAGAAGAGAGATATACCACTCTCATGTCAGTTAGCTTAGCTTAGCACAATGACTGGGAACAGTAGGAAACAGCTAGCGTGGTTCCGTCCTGAAGTAAAACTATTTCTTGACCAGTGGAGCCTCCAGGAAACCTCTGAAGCCCGGTCCAGATATAATAAATACATAACTTGTCATTTTCAAACTTCTGAAAATATAACATGTTAATAAGTGAGTTTTAGAGGTGAATAGGCGGATTCTGTGATCTTTGGACAGAGCCAGGCTTGTTGTTTCCTCCTGCTTCCAGCCCGCAGGCATGAGACCAATATCGATTGTCTCAAAGCAAATACACATATTTCCCGAAACAATTCCTTTAAAGCAGTATTACTTGATTATTTTCATATTGTAAATCCAACAGAAACAGAGCAACATCAGCATTTATTTGGGGCTGTGATTTTGGCAACCTGTGTGTCCCTCACTTTTTAGCTCTGTTTTGGTCTCAACCAACTCCAGAGGGAAATATCTGGCGCTTTAGCTGCTAAATGCTCCTATAATTTGTCTGTCTGCCGTTTGGTGCCGGTCAGGTAGCGTGCAGCCGGCTGCAGCTGGAAACAAGGCTCGGGAGAGCGGTCTGTCAAACCAAAACAACGAGTCGACGGACATTAAATTGCTCCGTAGAGCTGAGGAGAACTGCAGAGTCTGTGATATTTCTGTTTTTCAGTAAGAGTGACACTTTTCATGTTACAGGCAATCTTTTGATCCGTTGTTGATATAAAAAATATTGATTAATGCAGCTTTAAATGTCACGGGTCTGTGCAAGAATTGCTGTGTGCTTGTATGGCAAACAAACTTCACTTCACTTGAACTCTGTGTCAAGCTTCAACCTAAAAAAAGTATAAAAACAAACACAGGATGATGCTATTAATTCCTTCTCATCTTCTATTATAATCCGCTTACACTCACATTCTCCAAAAACATGCACAATAAGTTATTGTCACACGGTGCTGCCGGACCACCTCATTAAGGCCCGAGTGTCCACAGACGGTCCAGCGGTCGCACATCGCGGCCGTTGCAGCATCTAAACACGGCAGTGGCTCCTGTCAGCCCAGAGAGTGACCTCCCTAACCTCCCCTGTTTTCCCACTGCCAGCAGAACAACAGCGTAGTATTTGAAAACCCAGCAGAAAACGAGCCTCCTTTAGGAACAGGAGTTATTTTAGGCAGAAGCAGTGACAATGGAAAGGAGGGGCGGTTGTAGTAGGTTGGGTGAGTTTGCGAAATCCAAGCAAATTTCTGGGTGCCAGAGGAGTTCATGGGAGAAAGCTGGCTTTTTATATGTGCCTCCCCCCTTAAACCATCAAACCTCATGGCGCTACAATCATTTAATACTCCATCATTATGGGCTCTCTAACTTCATAAAACCACACACATGATTTCGGTTATGTTGTAGTGCAACCACATTCCCCCCTTACTATTACTCTCGTTTCTACCACGCTCTTATAGAACTGCCTCTGTTGATGTTTTGCCTCTGAAACGCAGCACGAGGATTGGAGTCTGCGCTGCGCCAGAAGTTCCTCCTGCCGTTGTTTCAGGGCGAGCACGACGAGGACGCAGACCTTGTCTCTCCCAGGAGACCTTCTGGACTCGTGTCACGGCCCCGGCGACCTCCTGCGCTTGGCTGGCCGTGGCGTGGTCTCGGCATTGGCTCTGGATGATGTGGCACTACGAAGCTCTTCTCTGGGTCGGGAGGTCGTTAATACGCCGTGAGAACCTGTGTTTAGCTGCGGGTTTCCTGTGCCCTCAGCCAATTCCTCAAGGAGTCGGGAGCTCGGCACTGTGGCAGGGGGAGAGCGGAGGAAAGGTTTGTGCAATATTCAGGTCAACGCGTGTTTGTTTGGGTTGTGTCACACTTTTATTCAGGCTGTGTTGACCCTCGAGCGTGCGTGGACGTGCGTGGACGTGTGTGAGGGAGAAAGAGGGTTTGGACGGTCTCCATGCCCCTGTGTTTTGCTATGCTCAGCCTGCCAGAGAGCGGAACCTGATGCGCTTTCAGACGATGACAGAGAGCCAAAAGCCCTGTAGCTGAAGAGAGGGGAAGAAGAGGGGAAGCATGAATGAGAAAGAAAGGGTGAGTAGAGGTAACGTAGACGACAGAGAGAGAGAGAGAGAGAGAGGAATACAGAATAAATGCATGCAAAGATAAAACTTGAGACAGGGTGTTTACCTTTTGCCACTGGCCAACTCTTGCATTGTTATAAGCATTTGATTATCTCTGGTTTTTAAGAGCATTCCTCGTGAACCGTGCCCTCGCGCTCACCCCAAAGTCAAACTCAGCAACCTCACGCTCATCCACCGGCTGTGACGTGGGCAGTTTACGCCGCACAAGGTATCAGGTCAAGGGTGAAGGTTCAGGGTTCGCAGAGAGACTGTGGAGTCACGGTGAGCACGGTCCGGTCAGTCTGGTTCTGCCCATGGCTATTTCAGCTTCAAAGCAACCAGCATGATTCCACTGGATTCAGCCTGTTTTCAAACCAGAGGGGCAGAGATGCACGAATCAGAGCGGCCAAATATGAGGAAATGGTTTAGCTGCTGGCTGGCATGAATAGGGGATGGCAACGGATCATCTCGATTAAATGAGCAGTGGGACATGATAGCATGCCTTCTCCAGATCCCTCACACGTGAGAAGGACATCGAACACCGAAGATATAACCAACCCAGATCTTTCCACTGTTTATTATTGGTCTCTTTTATCTGATTGAGAGGCTGCTTTTTAAGACTCACGGCATGAAGAGCAGAGAACTGTCTCTCTTCCCCTTCACTCCCACATCCTCTGTGGTAAGAAGGTCACTCAAAGTCTGCCATAAACACACACACACACACTCACAGCCTTTCTGACTGCTCCTCGCTCAGAACTTCTTACGCTTCCGCCTCCATAGCAACCCCAGTGTTTACACCCCGCTCTCCTCCTCCTCCTCCTCCTCCAGCTCTCCTGTCACATCACACCGGCCTGCGGTTTTATCAAAACTACACATTTGAAAAGAAAATTGGAGCGATGATCAACCCAGAACAGGGATATTCCAGACCATTAGGCAGATCCCATTTCAGCTGATGTGTGTGGGTTGCAGAGTGTGGGAGCGTCCGGGTGAACACTGAGCAGACCATCACAGCGGACACTTCTGGCCCGTGTGGAGGGAAATGCGGCAAAATGACAAGTGACACCGGCAGAGTTGGCAGCGGTGAAATTGTGATTTCTTTTTGAGCAGTTATCTGACTGCTTGGGTGTCGGCGCTGCTCCCTGGGTTTCCTCTGGAGCGGCGGCACGTGGGAACCGGCCGTGGGAGGGGTCACATGACCACGCCTGCCAGGGGAGGAAGAGGATGCCCTGTGAGCAGCAGCCCCATTGGCAGAAAGAAGACCACATGCAGAAAGGGCACTTCAACTCCTGAGAAAGCTTTTTATTTGTTGTTAGTATTTAGTTGTTTTACCAATAATTAGTCATATTCTTTGATTATTCTCAGTTTGCTTTATTTAGATTCAATTTTGATAGTATTTTCTTTTGCTAGTTGTTTATTTAGTTTAATTATTTTCTTGTTTAACATTTTTAGTTTTTGCATAACTAGTATTTTGTGTTGATTTGTTTGGGTAGTACTGAAGGCTCCTGGGGCACCTGGGTGGGCTTATGTTTTTTATTGTTTTTTGTTTACCAGTGCAATAGATGCAGCAGAAAACATGATTACTTTGTTCTTTTGTTTGCTCACTTGATTTTTTTATTTTTATTAAAATAAATAATTTATAAAATAATTTATTATTTATTTATCGAAACGCAGAAACTTTGAATGGACAGTGGACTTCTTTTGCCGGCGTACGCCTAATGCCCGCGGTGCGTCAGTGGCCCTTTGATTCTAAGTTTGAATAAGATTTTCTTGACAAATGGCCACTACAGTATTCAATAATTCATGTGATTAGGCAGCTAACATTAGTCTGCTCACATTTGCTAATAAACGCCTAACACAGAGTACAGCCGAGGCTGATGGGAATGTCATTACTTTCACAGGTATTCGGTCATAAACTGTATTTAGTTTAGATTATATTTAGTTTATTTTTCATCCTGAGGGGAACATGAACATCTGTGTCAAATTTAAATTTGTCGGGAAATTTCCCGCCAAACCTCATGGTGGCGCTAAAGGGAAAGTCAGGTAAAGTAATTAAGATTCCACCTCTGGGCGCCATGTATGTCTTTACTAAATATCATGGCAATCCACCCGATAGTTGATGAGCTGTTGGGAAGTGACTCACAAAGCCACACTGCCATCCCTGGACCCTTTCATGGCAAAAAATATGCAGATAAAAACTCACACAAACACTGGCCTGCATAAAAAAACTATGTATGTGCTGTACACGCCCCTGTGGGCACACAGCTGCAACAAAAAAAAGATGGATTTTGCTCAGTCAGTGGGATCCGGGCTTTGCTGGTTTAAAATGCGTGTGAACGCACTAGTCGCCCCCCCACTCGGAGCCAAAAACACTCACCAAAAGTTAGACTCTCATTCTGTCAGCACTCCCCTGGCGCTCCTACATCCTCTCACCCTCTGCTCCTTCCTCCTTGCTCCCCTGCTTCCCCTCTTCCTCTCATCTCTCCATCTTACATCACATTACAAACTCTGTCCAAACAAGAGACTCATCCTTACCCTTCACCCTAACAGTGGGAATTGGGAAGAGTTTTGTAGGAATCCCAGGGTCTAATAGACTCTTTACGTCAGCCCCCAGTTTGACTATGGAAGCCTGGAAGAGGAGGGTGCGGTGGGGTGCACATGAGCGAATTGGAGAAACATGCTGTGTAAATTGGACATCTTGGACGACCTCTCGTGCTCCATTCATCTCCAAACCACACCTCTCTTGTGAAGCACTCATTCCTACAAAGGAAATCCTTTGCCAGTTCGACTGCCATCAAACCGGGCTGGGAAGAGGAGGAGGAGAAGGAGGAGGAGGAAAAAGGAAAAACACCAGGGCAGGACCGACCATGACATCAGCAGGAGACGTCTCCGATTCAGTTAGCCGTGTCAGGATCTCCCAGACTTGACCTCTGCTTCCTCTCTGTGGTCACATCAAAGAGTCCCGGCCCCGGCCCGAAGACACAGACCGCGCAGTGGGCGGGAGGGCGGAGGAAGCACCCTGAGGTCATCGAGAAGAGACGATTCGTCAAGATGTTTCCTCGCCCGTGTAACGCTGCTCTGATGAACCCAAACCCCGCGAGCATGCACACCTGAGTCAATAGAGTGGTGGGCGTACGCAGACAGAAGATGAGCAGAGACACAACAGAAGATGAAGTAACCCCTCTGAAAGGAAACAGTGAAGGCCCGCCTCGGTTGTTTTCTCTTCCTTCAGGGTGGGGGCAATGATGTGTCGAGTGCACCGGCTGAGGGATGCGTGTTGTTTTTGTGAGTCATGTGCACAGATAACACCTTATATTATTTACCACGTTACCAGGTCCACACCAAACTCCAACTGCTGTTTCCAATCACCAAAGAGTCAAAACAGAGCCCCAGCTGCCCCACTTGACTATGATATTTCCCCTCCACCCACGGGGCCGCTCTTTCTGCTCCCTTACGATCATTTTCGGATAAACACTCATAATTTTCAACATGATTCAGCTGTTCCCTCAGACATAAACTCTTATCTCTCGCTCTCCTCCCCCCCGCCCCCCTCCCCGGCCGCTCTTTCATCACCATCTCTGTCCCTTCGCTCCCACGCTGATCGTTTTCATCGTGCCAATTGGTCTCAGTTGCCCTGGGAGCTGAAAGCGCCTGAGTTATTGTCCATGCCTGCTGCTTGGCTTTCACACACACACACACACACACACACACACACACACACAGTTACAGCATCACTGTGTGGTCACTCCTGGAAACAGGCAGACAATAGCAGGGAAATGTCATGGGTGGTGTTCGGCTCACGTTTTGAAAGACTGTTTGAGGGAGTGTTTCCAGGTCCCCGGCTGCGACTCCGTGGGATCTTTCATTAGTTGCGGCCTAACTCATAAAGTCAACAGGACTGAGGAAGTCCACCATGACTCCTGTTACCATGACATCAGCATCAACACCACAGGAGGATATCCGATATGTTTCTTTATCTGGGAGTTTATCAGTCCCTCCCCACAGGGCACTGTGGTATTAGAAAAAATTGAAAATTACAAATTGATTTTAAAAAGTATAAAAGTATACATATAAAGTGCATGAAAACTAGTTATAGAGCAATCAGAGAAGTCTTCGTTTTACATAAATGATGGAAATAAACGGTTAAAAACAGTTTAAAAAACGTCATTCAAAATCCCATTTACAAGTCCAGCCCTTCTACAGCAGGACCTGTGGCTCTCTACAGTGAGCTCAAAGTAATGGATAAGTTGTTTACCAGACAGCTACATGAATAAACAGTTGAAATAGCTTAAAGTAAGGATCAATTATTGACGCAGACAGCTGAAAGTAAAGGGAAAATGCTTAAAATAGATGGATAGACTGGATAAATAGACATCTAACAATAATAGATATCTGGTAAATGTGGATAGTTTTAGCTTAATGAAAAGCTAAAAGAATAAAAATTAAAGGATAAATGGTTGAAAAAGCAAATTAATAAATGTTTATTTGTCCAGCTTGTAGTGGTAATAAGAATGTTAACCTGACCAAACATCGACAGTTCAACTGTGTGAGAACATGATCGTGATACAATCCACTTTTATACAATTATTGTAAAATAACATGTATATCAAAATCTATTGAAGTTATGATGATGTAAGTATCTTAGCATAAACAAAGTCCTCCACTATAGTGAATCAAATCCCTTACAAGGTGCATGTGGTGGGAGTGAGTAATGTAAAATGACTCGAACACTCCCTTCTTTCATTAATCCAGCGGGAAAGTTGGATACAAACTGAAAAAATAACTTTGTGAGAAGATTTGAACAATTAGATTTTCCACTCCATAAACTTTGTCATCATTACAGTTGGACTGGGAGGCTTTTGGACGGCAGGACGCCGCCTAAAAACAATTATCAGCAAGTTCCAGGAGAAAAAATAATTTCTGAATTTTGCTTTCATGTAAAAAGCAGTAGAAGTGTCTCACTGCCCTGCGTGCTGCAGTCCTGTAGGTCATCCAGCACGACGTCACTAGACGCTCACACCTATTAGTCCGTGGTGATGAAAGGACGAGCAGACGCATCAGGAAGACAAGAATTAAAAAAACAAAAAAAACAAAGGAGATGTTCTTCGGGCCGGAGAACACAAAAGCCTAGTAGGGATGATGTAGCTGGTTTTCCCCTTCCCAACACAAAGCCCGGTACAGTATATCATGGATTCCATGGGCTTGACTCAAACACCCCCCCGGCTCCCCCCTCATCCAGTGGACTCTCCCAACAACCAGGCCGTTTGTTGCTGTTGGGGGGGAAGTGATGTCAGTGACTCACAAATTGACACTGTGGGGGGGCAGCCTATCTGATGTCACAGCCAGTGAGTGTGTGTGTGTGGAACAGACTGAGGGTGGCATGCTATCAGGCTCCTGTCTGTCTCTCTATATTGCTGACTGATGATTTTCTGCACAATAAATCCTATACATTGCTTGTCGACACTGTGTGTGTGTGTGTGTGTGTGTGTGTGTGTGTGTCGGTTCTCGTGCACTGTAATCTCCCTGTCAGAGCAGATTAATAATCGTATTATTTCCTCGTAAACTGTTGTTTCGTCTGAGTGACATTCCTGTGGCTCCACTTCTGTGAAGCTGCTGCAATCGTTGATCGGGGGTTCCTGCGGTCATGTTTAAGCATGAGAGTCTCATCCTGAGCCAGTTTCCTCCTGGCTGCTCACTCTGCTGTGGCCACCTGAGGCATCGAACTGACGCACTTTACGTAACTGTTGGTCTGTGTCACTTAACCACTTGGCCGTGATAAAGCTTTCTCACAATATCCAGGACATGCACCGATAACGTATCTACTAAAACCACAGCCAGCAAGTGCAAGAAAGGGTTTTACACATGATAATAATAATCATAACAGTGAATTAAGAGGTCAGAGTTGAGTGGAGAGTGCTATATCAACCCTTTATGTATTTGATAATGGATTTCATGGACCAACAACAAGGTCCTACTTAGAAAATAGTCACTGCATTGGTCACCCTATTGTTATAATATGGGTTTCTGTTTTGTTAAATTAATGAAATTAATAAGAAAAAATATTATATGTTTTTTTTTTTTTTCTCTTTTCTAAATGTTTTAACGTTCTCTTCTGGCTCCATGAACCATTAAAAAAAAACTTTTTTTTGTGATACAGTTGGAAGTTCTGGGACTTTTGCACTGATGTGGACAAGAATTCCTAAAATTGACGCTACTGAGCTCGCATGTTAACAAATCCATTTCCATGGCAATCGGGGGAAACTCCCTCTGTTGATGAATACAGTCAGAAAAAAACAGCGAGTTGACCTTGAGTTGGAATTGTTGTTTCCTCTTCGTAGCTTATGAAACTTCCACATCTGCAGCACAGATGAAGACAGCAAAACACGGATTTCTGTTAAATAGTCTTATTATGTACTCGTTCTTTGTGGCCATGCATCAATCAATATACCAGTCACACCTTTAGAATGTTATTTTGTTCAATAAGCAGTGAAAATGAACATGCTGAAATGTTTTTCTTTTTCATTTATTTGTACCCACATCAGTTAGTAACGGGGCTTTCCCAACTTATTTGTACTTTTTCTTCGCTGGGCCCACTAGTCCACTGATCCAGCCATGAATATGATGCCTGACATGTATCGAATGAAATATCTATGCCATGCACCCTGACACATGTAACGCTCCCTGACTCAGTACGGGATAATGATTTGTCATGTTGCTCAGGAACAAGAAGCAGGAAATTCTCCTTTTAGTCATTTTTCTCAATAAGAGGGGATGACAATTTGCAGAGATTCAGATCTCCACACACCCAAACCCCTTATATCCCCTAATTTGAAGGGGACAGCGGAAATGACTTCCCTCAGTCAGGTCACCCACAGGCTGAGCCCACTGGTGTGTGAGCCTCTTGTTGTCTGTCAGCAGGCAACAAGCAGGCCTCTCTGAAGATCAGAGATGTGCTTGTCAGACACATTCCTCGCCTCCTGTATCACCATACAGCCTGCAATTAGGTATTCCCGCCTTCCCTCCTCCCTCTCTCTTTCTTCTCTGCTCTCCCTCCATGGCAGACAGACACCTCCATTAATCCAGCCCACACAGAGCTGCACGCTGACAGGTACCGGCCATTGTATCGAACATTACCTAATTATACATTTGTGCATGTGTGGTACGGTCTAATCGCAGAGCAACAATGGCTGTTTTGTGCAGCTGTATCCAGGCACAACCAGGACCTGCAGCACTGTTATTGAGACCAGCTTTAATAGATACACATCCTCTTCTGTTTCATTTGGCACCTGCAGCACAAGTGAACAGTACAGAGGGGGGGGCAGCCTTGGCAGGTAAAGTGACAGCCTTTTAATAAGTCTGGAGGAATCACTGTAGTTATCACTGGGACACTCAACCCTATATCTGCATTCTCCACCACTCTTGGATTTACAAGCAGAACAGAGAGAGACAGGACCTGCACCCAAGTGTTTAGGAGACAAATCCTCACTGACAGTGAAGAGCGACTCTGATGTGAAGTTTCAGCGGCAGTGAGATAACCAGTGGAGGAAGAAGTAGTTACCTCCAACAAAAGTAGTGATTCAACTGTGTAAAAAATCCTGCATTCAAAATACAGCAGTATTATCAATCAGATTAATTTAAGTATTGATTATTTGAGTGTTATATATATTATTGGATTATTACAATTATTGCTTCATTAGCTTGTAAGCAGCATTTTAATGTTGCAGCTCCTTTTTACAACTTTGTTTACTGTTTATTGTAATTTAATCAATTTTAGGTTATATGTTTTGTATGTAAAATCTTAACCTGCAAATTTGTAGTAAATGTTGCGGGTTACAATAAGTACAATATTTATAGTATAAACCAGCATAAAGTATTTGGCATTTTCTGATGGTAAAAGACTTAAATTATTAATTAGTTAATTGCTGATTAATTTTCTGTTTATCTACCAATGAATTAATCAAGGCTAACCCTGCTGAACAACAATTACTGGATACATCGACAAAGTGAAAGAATAATATTACACATCTCTTCAGCAAGTGGAAACAAAAAAATAAGAGCACATGAAAAAGCTTTATTGTCACATCAAACTTTAACATAAACAAATGTAGAGTTTTTGACTTCAAGCTTAGAATGTGTAAACTATTCAGCAATGCCACTAGGGAGAACAAGTAGTGAACTCACTGTTATATAACTTACATAATTTATTAAATATCTTTATTTGGCAGGATTTTACAAGGAAGCAGGAAAAATACAGAAGTTATTAGAGGTGTGGTACATCTCTCGCTCTTTTTATTTAATGTTTCCTGTCGCAGAGGCAGAAAGTAACACTGGGAACAACAGTAGCAAAACAGATTTACAGTATCTGCTTCTAAATGGAGTTGAGAGTTTTTGCAGGTGCACATTCAGCTTTCACAAACACAACGATATAGTGCTATAGGTTATTTTGGGATGCACAGGAATGTGAAGTAGATAAAGAAAGAAACTGGGAGAGGGGACCGAAAAAACCTGGGAAAAGTCCTACTTCAACTACTAAACATTCACACTGGGAAAGGATTTGTACACTGTGACGCGCTCTCTTCATCAAGTCCACGACTCTTAATACATTCCTTTGATGTAAACCAAGATATATGCACTGGTTAATACTTCACTGTGTCTTCTTCTCTACTATTATTTTTAATAGTAGATATCACTTTTTATTTTTTTTTAATAGTAGATTTTGTGATATATTCATTTTTGCATGTAAACAAATGCTACAGGACAAACACCTTTAAGATTATATAACCAGCCTAGAGGTTAAGCAGTAACAGACGAGGCTTCTGCAGAGGCCTGCAGCATACTGTGAGGCAGTGTGGACACAGACGAATCATTGCAGCTCAATTAGTTTAGGCCAATACATCAAGAAGAGAAGAACATTGAGCTTTAAAAGTCAATGAAGATTAAGCCATGCAGGTGAATACCACCACCAACACTTAAGTTTATAATAATAGATGCGAGGCTGTGGTATATTACAGTGTTTCAAACTCAAGAAGGAAAGTCCTGATAGAAATTTGAGGACCCGGCAGCATCATGTCATCCTTAGGTCCCTCAACAGAGCAATAAATAAATAGCAACATCAAAATGTATCCCAATCATCTTTCTGTGTGGAGCTATGTCCACTGACCGTCCATGCTGGGAGTAAATTCACATAAGAGGCCAGGAGAGGTCTGAGGGCACGGCTGGAAATGCCCAGTTTCTCCTCGGCCAAAAAAAAATAAGAAAGAAAAGTGCATCTTAGCAAGGAGCTGGTAGTGCTGTGCATGTGGACGCGCACATGGTGTCTGGTGAGTAACAAGGGTGTGTGTTAGAGGAGTTAGTGCTGTGTGGAAGTTTTTCATTCCACAAGGTGACTGTGGAGCGTGGGTGACCCAATGTGTGAGTCCGGGGTTGAGCAATGCACACTGCTGTTGGTTTGTGGTTTTGGAGGTACAGACCAGAAGGGGTGTCTTTAATTACTACAAGACTCGCTATCTGCGTCACTGGATCTTCCCCAAACTGGACGTGGGCCTCTGAAACAGATGACCGGAGGACCGTACACTTACTACTGACTGAAGGATCACCTTTTAAATTACATTTGGCAACATTAAGCCAATTTCATGGCTTCTTTCATAGCTCTGAGCAGCATTTCATGTTTGATTAGACATATTCTACCTTCAAAAAATATACTTTTTTTTTTTTTTTTTTTAAACCGACAGCCCTAGTAAACATCATCCACTCTAAGTATTTTACTAAGTTTGACAACCAAGGAGATTGAGGCTAGGCAAGCAGTATTAGATAAGACAGGAATATCAATACTGGCAAGAGGCAACTTCATCAAGCGCTATTTATCATTGTACTGTCAAATGAATGGCCCATTTGATCATCAATGCAAAATGACAGCGTAGTACAATTAATGAAGATATGGTCTTGTCAATCTGTACGTATGGCAGCATATCTGTTACATGAGAGGAGTCGTTAAACCAGCATTTAACTCATTCAGGGCTTCAGAGAGAAAAACTTCACCACAAAAGTCATTCTGAGTGGATTAATACAATGATGGAATACTTTGGGGGAATAATTGTCAGACGTGGAAAAGTGCCGGTGTATCTTGGATTGCCTCTGATAATACGAGGGTGTGGTGTGTGTGTGTGTGTGTGTGTGTGTGTGTGTGTGTGTGTGTGTGTGTGTGTGTGTGTGTGTGTGCGCGCGCAGATGGTCTCTTAACATGTGGAAACACCACCGCAGAGGTGAGCTGTGGGTGTGATGACATCAACCGCCCAGCAGCTATGGGGATTCCCTAACGAAAAACACATTCTCTTTTTTCTCAACTCACTGCATTTCAGTCTCTGTCTGGAACAGACGGGGTGGGTCTCTTTCTCAATCTCTCTCTCTTTTCTCTCCTTTTCTTCCTGTGGCTCAAGGACAATGGCAGCAAGGTGTGAGTGCTTCAATTAAATCTGTAGGTGGGCGGGAGAGACAGCTCACTAAATCAACACCTGTGATATATGCAGCCAGGTAAATAATAAAACTGCAACAACAAAACAGAAGGTGGAAAGAAAAATAAAATACAACGTAAGTACTCTTGGTCACAGCATGCAATGCAAAACACACGCCGCCCACATTCATCAGAGTAAGTTAGATCAGCTCATTTGTATGGCGCCCTCTAGGGGCTGTGGAGTTTGCAAAGCCCTGTTTGGAACCGAGGAGAGGAGAGGAGAAAAAGAGGAGAGGCCCTAGGCGTGCTCCAGGAGCCACTGGAAGAGGGGGACGCGGTGAGGCTCTCTGCCCGCCTGGAGTGCCTCCTCTCGGGCCTGCGGCTGACTGTGAGTCTGACTCTCTTCGCAGTAGCGCAGCAGCGTGTGAAGCAGCTCTCCCACCCTCCACTTCCTCTCCCGAAGCCTCTGAACCACTGCTGGGAGCTGAAAGAGTACACAGTTATCAGACACTTCAATGATCAAAAACGGCGCCACCGATTCCCTTTCTTATCGATTGTAATCCAAATTTATTATTATGGTACACTGCCAAGACAGGGATCTGGGTAAATGTTTAAGGGTTTCCCATCAGTTATAAAAGGTGTGGACAGTACAAAGGAATTCTTCTAGCAGATAAACTTAGAGTAATTGATCAATTCTACAGGAAAGTCAAAGAATATCAGGGAATTTTCAACGTTTTCACTTAAAAAGGAATGCACTATAACGGTGATTCCAGGGAGGCTTGACCAAAACGTATTGCAACAATATCCACTTTTATATAATCACTTGTGATAAATTACCTCCAGTTTAAAGTCAAGTGAACACATTTGGAACATGATGGTGGGGTGATTAACTTCAGGACTTTGGAGGTGTGTAACACTAAACATGAGAACCACTGCACTATAATATCTTATACAACTTGTTTTGCTCAATCGTTGCATTAGCTGGTGGCGTTCAGCTGTTTGTCTCCACAGCAAAGCGAACTGTAGTGGAAACCAGGATACCACTATACAAGATTGCTATCATTTAAAACCAACGTCAACAACCACGGAAAGAATGACTTCTTTCATTGAGAATGGGGTAAAGAAAGTCTTGATGTTTAATAATAAATACCACAGTGGGAACCTGTTTGAGGTGGCAGCTAATGAATATGTTCAGAATGGACTGAGGGCAATCACCTGCTGGAGCTCTCTGTCGGGACTCAGCTGGATCAGGGGGACGTCGGCCATGGAGGCCGCCACCCACTGCAGCATGCTCCTGAGCTGGGGGTCGAGGGTCACGTGCTGAGGGCCACGCCCGAACTCCCTGACATCCGAGTTCACTATGACCAGCGCAGTCCTGGGCACCTGCACCTGAGTCCTGTCCACACAGAGAGTCCCTGCAGCGCAGACAAAATGTGGTTCTGTCAAGATTAATCATCCCAGCATATTTTATACCGCCCATTTTCTAGATTTTTAAAGACCGTGTGTTTAAAAACACACAAGTTTACTGTTTATAAGTGTGCTACCCTCTCTCAAAGACAGGCGGACACAGTGTTCTGTACTACGCAACAGTCCTTTGCTCCCCAGGGCCTGCTCTGCGAATCTCTGGGTTTCCCACGGTTCCCCAGCAGAACAGACCCCCTCACTGGGGGCTGCTGTGATTTGAAACACACACATAACACAGAGTGAGTGACTGTGGAGGGAGTGGAGTGCATGAATGAGCATTAGTGTGGCTGAATATGGGGGTGGTAAAATCCCCGGCTACGACAAACTCAGACAGGCAGACAGACGAACACAGCCAGCCGGAATGAACCTCAAGGAGTGGAAAGAGCAAGACCTCAAATTAGGAGAGGGGCCTGCCTTCTCCCTGTATCCCTCTGCTGTCCAAAAGTGTGCTATGTTAAACTGATTGAAACTGTTTGATTTGGATTTTTTTGCCATAAATCTGCCTTTTTTAGGAAAGTCTTGTTACCAATGGCTTTGATTGAATCAGAAAACCCTAGCATTACCACTGACAGCCGACTCAAAAAGTGAAGTTGCAGGCGGTAAAATATCCTTACCACTGGATTCCTCTTTGACCTCGGTCTCCTTGTCCTCTGTATTGTCACTGTTGGATGAGAAATGTCACACAGGTTAGTGAGAAGGGAGAAATGGCTACGGGGAGATGAGGCTGCATGCAAAGGAGACACAAACGACGATAAGCATGCTTAAGCCAACAGCCTTTGATATAAGCATAGCAGGATCAGAAGCCACAAGCACTGCAATCA
Source organism: Lateolabrax maculatus (assembly GCA_031216445.1). Lineage (NCBI taxonomy): Eukaryota > Metazoa > Chordata > Actinopteri > Acropomatiformes > Lateolabracidae > Lateolabrax > Lateolabrax maculatus. The sequence continues at coordinate 2,526,584 of CM062208.1, read as the reverse complement.
AAGCAATCCCGATCAAAAGACATCTTACACACACTGAGGGAACTACGCTGCATGTTTCCAGTCAATGTTTTTTTCTATATTCCAGTAAATTTACTTCAGCTAAGACACAATGACTAAAAGTACATCTTGATCAGTACGAAGTTGATTTTTTCCATCCTGAAAATCTACTCAATATCCATTCTGTCAATTGTGCAAATACTTGCTGTGTGACGTGCCAACACGTAAACAGTCATTTCTCGACTTTATAAGATTGTTAATCATAGTCTTGTTGACACAGCCCACGGCTACAGACACTTAGACTCTGCTCAATATGATATAAGGATATTATTTTCTTTGCAGTAGGAGGACGTCAAATGAGGCTTTTCAAGTTCCCTGTTTTTATGAACAGGATCATGAGGCAGCGATGACATTGTCAAAGCAAAGGTGAGGACTGACGGGAAGATTAACAGGGCAGCACCAACTGAGAAGTCATGAAGTAAAGGACAAAAGTTGTGTAATTTTTGTTTTATCCATCATCTGTGGTCATTAATGGCCGTGTCTGAAGACATATGTAAGTTTAAGTTTAATAAAAACCAGCTCAAGGGTGACATACTGGAGCATGTCATGGAGTTTTATTAGACAATCTTGTTTTTTCCTAACATGTCTTAAAATGTTTTTAATTGGCATGTTTAGAAGTAAGGAAACCACAAACCCGAATCTGTGAGAAACCTGCCCCCTAATGGCAGTCACTGAACTGGTCATCTGCTATTTGCTGATCCAGTGACGTTACCTTGTGATGAAGAAGTGAGTGACATGTATGAAATACTCAGTTACTGTACCGTATAAATGTTATTTTATATCACAATATCGATATGTATTGTGTTCAGCCGAGAAACTATTTATGGATAAAATACCCAGGCAGAAATGTCCGTTTTTGTTCAATCCAGTGAGTGAAATACGTGACACATCAAGTTACTTCTTCACATTGATGGAAAAAACATAAAAAATCCAATATTGCCATAAAGCAGCCCTGCTAATTGCTTTGCAAAATTGCCTACAGTGGCCTAATCAACTCAACATGGAAGTTGTTAAAAGGATAACGTTTAAAAGATTGCTCTTTAGTAAAACCAGGGTTTCCTACAGGCACTCGTTGCTTAACAAGTTGATTCATAGTACTGCAACACCTGCAGAACTAATCTGAATTTATGGGTTTGAACTGTTGAATAACATTAATGCAAGGAGGGCAAGAACCCCAAAAATATAATAACACTAGAAAGGATCCTATTAAGCAACAAAATGACATGCAAGTAATGCAGAACAAGCAAAACATCACATGATGACATTAACGTCTACTAGCATATGCCATGTCAAGCCTATTTATATTCAGAGCTTTACTGTGGTCATGCAAGGGGCTTGTGGCTCCTAGAATGGGACAAAGTATAAATCAAAATACCATTGTACAATCTTGTAAATCATTTTCATATGATGAAGCAGTTCCCTGGTTCCAATTTTGTGCTGAGATTTTCCACTGATGGATCTGTTGCATGCTTCCTTACTTACTTTTGGCTTCATAGTATATTCAGTGACTCGACTTTTTCCTTTGTCCCATTCTAGGTGAACCGTACAGGCATTTTAGAAGGTTGCTGACCAACCTGTCAGAGGGAGAGAATGACATGCGCTCCTCACACGCCTCCCCCTCCAGGCCCAGGCTGCTCCAGCTACTGCTGTTCCCATTGCTGCTGGAGAGAGAAGGCAGGTAACGCACCACTATAACACTGACAGGGGCTATCCACGAAGAGGGACATAATCACATCAGAGCTACTGAACTGGAACAAAGATCAGGATGTAATAGGCGGTTTCATTCAATTTGCTACAATGACCATATCTATGATGTAGCTTCAACAAACAATACTCAAGTCGATGACCCATTTCTGGCATTTGGAATTATCTTTTAAATGTCAGGTGAGGTTCAAAACAGAGGAGGATTCCCAGAATGATGCAGGTTTTTCCACCATATCTCCCACTGAATCATCTGTAATGTTGATCGAAACAATTAGTTGCTAAAGGCCTAAAATATGAGATCACTGCATTCTTGCCATCACATAATCGCGTTGATCCTGTGGGTTCCACCAGGACAACCAGCTGGCAACAGAGCCACAACAACATACACTCTCTCTGTAATTAGTCAATGATTAGCCTGCTGGCTGGAACCTGCATACTGTGGCGTGCAACACTCTCAGTCAGGCTCACCCTCTTTCTGATATCTAAAAATACCCTCAATAATCTGCATTACCTCAACCACAGCTTTCTCCCTGCGGTTTGAGTGAATGACATGTGGTGACACCTTGTTCATTTAGTCAATTATCATGTTCAGTGTCTCAATTAATCATTAATCTTTTTTTTTTCATTCTGTTATTTCATCTGCTGAGCGGAAATGGTTGCAGTTGGCTTTTGAAGAGAATAATGAATTGCACATGGTGGACTTTGTTCCTGTAGAAACACTGCCTGAAGTGAAGAGAGCACTCAATGACACACCTTTAGAAAATATTATGATACATTAACTTGCTAACACACTGTGTTTTTTCTGTATCTTGGGAAAGAATCTCAAATGTTGTCAGTTTTGCTTCCATAGCGATAACAACCTTTGCCAAAAATGTCAACACCCCAATTCCCAGAGACTGGAGTATGAGACCATGTCACTTAGAGAGCACACTCACTCCCACTTTTCTTCTTCTTTCTTTTTTTTTAAACATACATACACAAAAATAGCGATCCAATGTCCATCCAAGAAGAGAAAGCCAATTCTGTCACAACTACTACTTGGTCCTTATCCCTGTGGTGTATTTCACAAACATTCTCAGAAGAACTTGGCTGCACGGACAGCTACACAAACTCTTTAACAACATGTCCGTTAGTGCTCACATATAATGCAACATTTGCAGAAATCAGAGAAAATTGCATTTTGGCAGTGAAGTCCATATGCGATTCCCAAACCATTCACTGTGCCCTGTGCTGACCTTGGGAAACCTCCCATCTAGACTCCACCACAGGAGAATCCGGCTCAAACGGGTCCAACACTAGCAACAACAGAGTGTTTCTGTACTGCTTTGGGTCTAACCAGATGAACAGAACAAATTGACACAGCATGACCTGTGAGATAACCTCATTATTCAAGTCCACAGGACCACAACACACAAATAAATTCTACTGCCTCTGCCTTACTGATATATCAAACCTATGTCAGCATTATCCCAAGAGAGTTCAAAAGTGCCAGTTTGTAAGTTTTCAGAGTATTCCTATTATAATTTCAAGATTCCCTTATATCCCATGTTATTTTTTTTTAAATATTTTATAATACGTCTTGTAAATATTTTATGGAGCACATGATGAGATTGTTCCCATTTAAAAAGACCAAATAAAGGAACACAGTGGGATATGTGGATGAGACTGTAGCAGATGACCTGTTGTTGCCATCGTGTTGGAAAAGGCAACTCCGGCTCGTGTGAGATGACACTAACAGCAGCTGTCATCATATGAAAAATGAGATAATTCTACTTCCTCCTACTCCTGGTAGAAAATTCAAAAACTGCCTGGAACCTGAGCCCAGATCCTACTCATAACAACATCTGTATTGAACTCTGCTTATTTGTCAGTACTCCTGTGTCAGGTCACATTGTAATGGTTTATTGTCACCAATACAAAGCACGAGAGAGAAAGACCGGGAGAGCTAAGAGCTGAATTATAATTAATCAAAAATCAAATCCCTCTTCATTTAATTATGTGCATATAAAAATAAAAGCCACAGTCAGAGCAGAATCAATTTCTAGCCTGTGTATCAAATAAGCTACAAAAAAGTTTAAAATCAATAGTGAAACATATTACAGTATTTGCCAGACTCAAACACACATAACATGGGATATAAGGGAATATTAATTAGAACTTGAAGATGATGTAGATGAGAAAGCTAGTGGTCGTATACCTGTCACTGAGGTGGAGGAAGCTGCTGTTGTCGTCTGGGTGCTCATCCTCAAAGCTCAGGTTAGACCAGCTGCCCAGACTGTCATCTCCTACACTCAGCTGCTGGGACACCGAGGACTCGGGGGCTTCCCTACCTGGAAAGCTAAAAGCACAGAGAGATGGAAACAGACAAAAAGGAGAAGGGTTAAAAAATCATGCAAACATTTACACTTACATATTCACAATGACAATTCTCTCTATGTAGTAAAATGGTAAAGTTAGGTAGGAAGTACATGGGAAATATTAACTGCTTTAAAATGCCAATTACTGATTTATCAATCAATATAAAGTCAATTAAACAAAGCTGCTTAATGGTATAGTATGTGTGCGTGGCCCTATCCATAACATGTATATATGAACATGACAGTCAGAACACGTAAAAGCCACAACTAATGTGAATCTTGGTGTTTGTACCTGATGTTGGCAGCCAGGCAGATGTTGGACATGGCTGACGTCATGATCTCGGCAGTCAGGCTCTCAGCGTAGCTGGTTCCATCATGGCCGATGCCACTGTCGGCATTAAGGCTGGTGTTGCTCAGCTCACGTTTAGCCGTCTCCATCGCCGTGGACACCATCTCCTCTGCAAACACTGCCCTGTGGTCCAGGTCAATGTGGATCTTGGGAATCTCCAGGCTGGAGAGCCGCTCGGCCCTCGCCTGACCTTCCGGCCCCCTTTTCCTCCTCTGTATTACGGGCTGGTGGTGGTGCCTGCTAAGTTTGGTGCAGTACGGGCACTCCTGGACCTGACAATAACGGCACGTCCTCTCCCCCAGGGCTTGGCTCAGTGATGGCTCCTCTGACAACCTCTGGGTGTGAGAGTGTCTGTCATGGCCTTGGGTCCTCTGGTGCTCCCGGGGTGGATGTCCAACTGAAGCCATGCTCATCTTCAGAGTGTCATCAACTATTTTCCTGGCGTAATGCTCGATGACCTGCATCACCCTGCTCCTGTAGCCTTCGTCATACAGGCTTCCCGTACTGTGGTACTGTCTGCTCTTACCCTCCTTGGACAACAGGGGGCAGGAGAAGGAGTTTCTGATGAGATTCTCTGCCATGTCTTCAAGTTTAGATTTCTTATAAAGACAGGAGTCAGTGAGAGACTTGGGCAGGCGTACAGTGGAAAGATGCAGCTTGCGTGTGACATCGCAGGTGATGTTGTAAGCTAAAGACTCTGCAAAATTGACCAGATCCATGTATTCCCTCTGACTCTGATCTTCAGAGTCCCTGCAACTACACTGAGCATCCTCGTCTGAGGGACTAACCACTGACTCCACTCTGTCCTTGGGGGACGAGGCCTCACTACCAGACGTTTTCCATTCATCCGGCAGCGACTTGGACGAGTGAAGGTGGGTGCTGGTGGATCTCTGCTTGATCTTGCGACTGGCATGAGCCAAGCCAAGTTTTATGGAGCGGTAAGCCAAACGACTCGCGTACTGGTCTAGGACCAACTCCCTACTGCCTCCCTCCTTTTTCAGTACCCGGATGAGGTAGCCAGCATATTCATCGGTCACACTCTCACAGCTGGGATACTCCGAGGACAGGCCTGAGCTGGAGCTGGAGATGGTGCTCGAAGTGGAGGTGGGAGACCGGAAGACAGAGGCTATCAGGTCATTAGACCATTGCTCAGCCAGCCTCCCGCCCCTCCAGTCTCTGTTCTGGTCTGTACTGGGCTGAGACTGGTGTTGGTGGTAATGCAAACATTCAGAGCTAGATCTGTCAAAGCTCCTTCTTCTGAGAGCTCTGTGATATGGACACTGCTGCGCAGAGCTCACCATCCTCCTCACATCGTTGATGACCTCTCCCGCCACCTCCCCGGCGTACACCCACAAGGTGTTCAGAGTCTGCTCTGAGAACTGAGCCACACTGTCTCTCCTCCTCTCGCCACCCTTGCCCGACTCTCCCTCCTCCTCTGCCACTCCCAGGGTGTCCATCTCTGTTGCCATGGAGACGATGTGGCAAGCCAACCGCTCAGCATAGTGAAGAGCATCCTTGTTGGACATTCTGCGTGCGGACATCTGGTTCAGTTCATGCCTGCCACCCCCCGTTTCTAAACATCTGTCAGAGCCACCAACACCACCCTCTTCTGCCAATTCTTCCTCCTCTTCATCCTCATCTGCTTCCTCAGAGAGAGACCTCATGAGTTTGAGCATAAACTCAGCCTTGTCTGCCTCGGGGGTGATGTCTTCCGGCCCTGGGCCAGGCTCCGGCTGATAGTGAGGGGTGGGTGGGGGGGTAGCAGGGGAAAATTCCTTGGCCAGCTTGCTTTTCAGCTTCTTAGAGAACTGTTTTATCTGTTTTTCCTTGGAAACCTCACTGGGCTGCTGAGGGGTAGAAGGAGGAGTACCCGGAGTCCCACCAGATTTCTGTCCAGAGCTTGGAGCTGAGTCATCCCCAGGAACAGATATCCTCCTTTGTCCACCAGTACCCGGCACATCAAGAGTATCCATCATCACAGGATGTGTTTCAGCCACACCTCCGATCCTGTGGTCTAACTCACAGCTGGCTCTCCCCTGGTTTTGAGAGCCTGTTTGAAAGGAAGTGTGAGGAACGCTAAGGTCTGTTGCTTGCTCAACACAGCCGCCCTTCCTAACATACCCAGAATCTCTACAGTCATATCTGAAACTCTCCCTGTCAGCTGCCTGCTTTGAAGGGGAATCTGGAGCCTCATAATTAACCGTGTCCTTAGAGTCTCTTCGGCTTCCAATTGTCTTGGTAAAGAAATCAGCACAGTCACCAAAACTCTTCTTCATCTTAGAAGCGGTGATTAGCTCACACGCCTCAGTTACTATCATATCCACCATGTTGCCAGAGAAGTTTTGGAATGGGGACTTTCCTTGGGAGGGGTCTCCTCCAGGTATTGGGGTCTGCGTTCCATGACTGTAAAGGTGAGTTTGTGTAGATGTGTTGGTGTCAGAGGAAGATTCGGTTACTCTTTTGGGGCTGCCCTGTGGAACATCTGACAAGCTGGACTTATACTGACAGGTCTCCTCAGACTCCTGGAGGTGGGAGAGGGCTTGGCCAGCTTTGGGCACAGGAATACAGCTGGCCATGCCTGAGACAGTGAATAGGGCTTTCTTTACCGTGCAGGTAGCATCCTCTCCTGAGGGACCTGGGGTCGCTGCAGCTGAACTGGCACTTAAAACCTGCTGGTTAGCGAAGGTACTGCAGGTGTGAGTGCTGGTGTTCTCTGCACTGACGTAACAGATGTTGTCCAGAGACACGCTAATAGCTGCTTGGCTGGTGAAGGCAACATCAGCCTGAGAGAGCTCTATGAAGGCCTCCTGGATAACAGACTCAGACAGGTCTGAAGCATAGGAGGAAACCACCTCCTCCTCTTCCTCCTCTTCCTCTTGCCCGCGGCCAAAAGACCAATCACTAGGGGTGAGAGGGGTTGAGGGATGAGAGAACTGACACACTTCCATAATGCCTTCAAACACCAGCTCTTCAGCCAGATCAGCAGCGAAACGTGTCACTGTGCTGTGGAAAATCTGTTTCTTCACTGTCAGGAACTCTTTCAGCGCCCCAGACACAGCCTCCCCGACCAGGAAGCCGGCTAATCCATTGATTGCTCGTTCCTTCAACACGTAAGCGCGACGCATGCCAATCTCATGGAAGGCCATCTGAAACACCGAGGAGGTGAGCCTGGCAGCTAGGTGACACAAGGTGGTGGTACAGGAGGAAACACCTTTTTGGAGGTCTCGCAGGGCGCTGCCCAAGCTCATTTCCACCAGGTCAGTGGCAAACCTCTGAATGCCATCTTTCAGAGACTGGGACTTTTTCTGCAGCTTGGCCACTGTCACAGTCTCCTGTATTTCTGAAAGCTTCATCAGGTAGCCCGAAGGATTCTTGAACTCTTTGTGGCAGACGCAGCTGAGATTCTTGTTGTCACTGATGTCAACGGCAGACTGGTAGCCACACACAGATCCCAGAATTTCTTTAGACAGACTGCTGGCAAAGTCTGAGTAAGTCTTATAGAGGGAGCAGAGATCCTGGGGTTTACGTAGCTCTGAGCTGTCCCCTCCGTCCTCATCTGTCTTCCAGAAGTATTCCAGCGGTCCACTAGAGTCCACTAGAGGGCTGAAGGCTGAGGAGCTGACAGGACTGAAGAGCGGGCCACCATTCTCCTCTGAGGGGGTCTGCACTGGTCGAGGGGAGTCAGGCACCTCAGAGTGAAGTGAGTAGGGAGAGCCTGGCTTCAGAGGAGTAGGTTTTTTCACATTGGCTGGGAGAGTGGGATGGTCAAAGCGGTGAGGATTCATACCCTTGGTAGAGCAGCCCCTAGAAACATATTTGGATGCTGACCCACTGGTGCTAGACTTCTGTGTGGTTGGGGCACTGATGGCATCCGGAGGCAGTGCAAGAGTGCAGCTCTCTGAGCTCAGCTCCTCCAGGTCATCGAACTGGTCAAAGCTGTCAAAGAATTCACTGACTTCAGAGTCTGAGTCTTCAACTCGCTCTCTGGGCCCCCCTGGCACCTGGGGGATATCCAGCTTGGCCAGCAGGCTCTTCTGGTAGCCCACCTCATCCAGGAAAATGATTGGGCTGGGGCTGGAGCAGTCTGACTCCTCCGATTCACTGACATGAGTCAAAGGTGAGGGCAGACGAGCTCCGGGACTGCAGTAAGTCCACTGGGATTCCAAGCCCGATGACCTCTGCACTGTAACAGATACATCTGGACCTGACCTATGTTTGGCTGAATACTTCTTCGAAGATGAGCTTATGATAATGCGGGAGCCTGATAATTCCTTTCTTCTCTTGTGGGCTGGGACTGTCTGTGATGCCACATCACGCTTTTTAAAATGGCGATAGGAAACTGCGGCTGTGGAGATGGACATGATGGAGAGAAGGGAGAAACCTGGTTACATATAGTACATACAAACAGGGAATACAAGTTGAACATGACAAAAAAAGTTATCCACAAATGCTGTTTATCTACTGTGCCTTCATTTAAAATCGTAGAGGAAAAAAGGACATCCCAACTACGAAAATAACATATGAGTGCCATCTAGCAGTGAACTGACACCACTTTAATTCCTGCCACTTAAAGAAAGAAAAGAAATGCATTGATTATGATGGTATAAAAACAGAGAGGGGTTAAAATTCAGGTCTCCATTTTGGATTTTTCAGAAGTATCTATGCTCAATTGATGAGATCCCAAGATAGTCTACATAAGAGACCAGGGGCTACTAAATGCCACTAATCATTAGATGTTAAACCTACAGGGATTGTCTCCAGTGTCATCCTCCTCCAGGTGCTCCAGGGCAGTGACAAAGTCATCCTCGATTGATGAGACTGACTGGTTGGTGTCATCTTCCTCTGGCTGGCTGGGCTCAGCTGTGCCCCTCTGAAGAGCCTGAAGCTCCAAAGCGTAACGGACACCTGCCATGTAGCACCCGAGCAGGCCCACCAAAGATGCTACACTGGCCTGAGGGTAGACACTAGTGCTGGGATTATGCCTCAGCACACACACGGCCTTCAACCAGCACTGAAGGCAGAGGGAAAACAGCCCAGTAAGAGATGAAAAGAAAGGGAGAGAAGGGAAAGAGAAATACAGAAAGTTAAGCCTGGCTGTCTGGTGATTTATTCAGCTCGTTTAGAGAAAAATTACAGTATTTGTAACCAACAGGCAGACAGAGTCTATAAACTGTCAAAGCGATCATGTCCCTTGATCACTTGGAACAAGCCAAGCCGATAACAAGAATTCACATGGGACAAGAGGGCTGGAAGTGTATTGTTATGTCTGTACTCTGATTGCATGTTGATCTGCTGCATGTGCAGAAATCATTTAGCGCATGTCCACTATGTAATGCAGACAAGTGGGAGGTCTCACTCTCTGAAACAGACAACAAAACCACAGAGTAAGCTGCAGGGCCTGTGTGAGCCAAAACATGGCACACATGACCAGGAAGGACTAGGCTGCAATAGCGGGCTGAAAAAACAACATCTTTGTTTGTCCATCCCACCTGCAACAGCGTGAGAAAGACTTGGTGTGTCTGTCTACATGCAGGGACAGACAAGGCCATAAATTGAATTAACAAATGCAAGAATTTTAGGAACATAAAACTAAAATGCCACACCTAACAGTTATTTCTTAAGTGAACCGACTTGTTGAGAAGGGTAGGGTTAGTTTTTTTTTTCAAATTTTGGCGTCTGCAATAAAATTTGGTAGTGAAAAAAGTTTAACTGAAAAATAAAAATAAAATTATTTTATTTTATTTCTATTTTATTTTAAATGTTATTTTTGATGCCAAAATTAAAGTCACTGTTCTGGCTCCATAGTTTTTCATGTGCAATTATTAAAACAGGAAAACATTCTATGGAAACAAGTATAGGTCTCAAGAAATTATCTGGAACCACTGGTGCTTTTTTCCAAGAAAATAACAGAGCAGACAACGTAAGCACTACAAAGTTGCTCATTCTTACTTCCCCTATTCTCTCCCGTCACTTCCCTGCTTTTTGCGCACTGCTTTACTCAACATGTTGACTGAGCACATTCCTTCAGTGTGAAAGGTCTGTCACCTACCTGAGGCCCAGCTTCTTTGTGCTCTGCCAGCCTGCGGGAGTCTCTGAGCAGCAGAACCTCATCATTCTTGAGGCTGTGAACGTGAAGCGACCTGAGAAGCTCACACAGCCCTCCTGGCAGAGATGACAGAGCCTGGGGTGGAAGAGGACACACACGCACATTAGTTTGTAGGCCAAATGGCAAATTGCAAGACCTACCAAGAACTCAATGACATTTTTTCCCTCCAAAAATAGAACCAAATGTCCATCACTACCATGTCAGGATTGGATTTGACAAGTCAAAGTCTATAAGTAGGATATTTTTTCAGTGTTTTATCATAATATCATGTATTTAATTATAAATGTACCTGCTGCGTGACATCCTCCCCTTCACAATGACCGGGCAGACACACAAAATGAATCTGAAAGAGCACAGTCGATGGTCAGTATGAATGTGCCTTATGTTCGAACATGGCTGAGCTTTGCATAGGTTTTCACTGCTGCTTGTGTGACAAACCTCTGTCGGTCTTGTGGTGTCTCTGGTTGGCAGCTCTTGACCAACACTGCATAGCTCCTTTTTATTCCTGAAGAGGCTCTTCACACACTGCGCCCCACTGTCACGCACAGTCTGCAAACACACAAGCTCGTTTTTTAGCTCAGGGCCTATGACTACCCAACAGAAATAATGAGAAACCAATGTGTATGCATTTGTCTGTCACTGTAACATGCATGAAAGACAACTGCAAAATAAAACAGTATTTTGTCCATCCTCCTTTATGTATCTGCCTCCTTTTACTTAGATTCTCTTCTTCATTATATAGATTTTCGGTAATCAGATTATATTTCAATTGACACGTGAAAACACATTTACTGGCCTATGTATTTCCAGTGAATACATGTCTCACCACATCAGAAATTGCAGTGAACTTCTAGCAACTACAAACCACAAGCCCACAAAAATAAACAGTTAAAGTACAGTACTGTATTATCATACTTAATACAAACCGCACAGAGAGATTTGGCATCTTAACATTACAGGTGAAAGTACAATATAGCAGGCAGTGTTGTGTGAGGAGCAAGCTGATTTTCAATTTTTTCAAAACTCCTATTTCTGATGTAATGGCATGAAATGGCCGATAAAGGCCTAAAGAATCACTGGAGAGTAGGATCTGAAATCTCCTTTCAAAGATACAGTAGTTGCAGAATAAAAAGCAGTGTCCCTGCAGACAGACCTCCTTCCGGACTGAGGCCCTGGACCTTATCGGGACTCCTCTAATACGGGCACAGGCATCCATAGCAACAGGGAGCTGCACGTGGCTGGCTGACTGGCCGCTCACCTGTAAATACAAAAAGGTACCAGGGGAGAAGGAAAATAGAAAATGACAGAGTGAGTGACATGGACAAGGAGTTTAGAGAATAAAAAGGAGGAGACTAGAGAAAGTCTAGAGTAATATCCTCGCTTTTAGTCCCACAGCTGAGTCTTTTGTCTGTGGTTTTGTCTCTAGCTCTATCAACAATCCTCAGCAAGTAAAAGAAAACAACGTGAGACCTCTATTGCTCTTAACAGTCCATGCTACTCAGCAGTCTCACCCTCAACCACAGCAACAATCACATGACAAAGCAATGACAGTATCAGTGCTACTACTTAACAAAGAGATATCACACTATGTCTCTATCTACTGTTGCACACCTACATGCCGAAAGAGGAAGCATGATTTTACAAAGTTAGTGGTTTTACACATGCAACAAAGAGCAAAGTCACTGCACCTGTGCCATTCAGTAACTTGCTGAACCAATAGATTAAAGCCTCTTAAACGGACACATTTCACCACAGGAAGCAATGCAGTTGACGTTTTGGTTTGTGCTCTAAATGTTTGAGGCCGTACAGCCATCCTTCTAGACCAACCCGTGTGAAAATAACAAGACTCAAGCTCTTAAAAGTAGGCCTAGACTTGTCCTGCTGGTGAGGATAAGCTATAGTAGGCCATGCTTCTTTGATATTCTTTTAACAGTCAGGCCTTCATCAAAGATCAAACAGCCAGGCAAGAGAACAGGGGTGTGTGCGCTGAGCAGGGGAAACACACTTTGTAAGCAGCATGAGAGAGCGGGTAAAGGAGGCAAAATATTTACAGTGTACAAGAAGGAAAAGTTTCCCAAGAAATCCAAGCCGTTCCTTTGAGGTATGGTCCAAAGCAGCTAGTTGAGTCTAGACCCAGGCAGGCGGTCCTATTGATCAGCCCATCCTGCATCCTGAGAACCAGAGGGGTAGAGTACATGCCACTGGCTTCCTCTGGTGATCCAGGACCTCCTAGCTTCTCATGGGTGCTTTGGTGGGCTGTACAAAAACAACACAGCCTGCCACTGCTGCCTAACCGCAACTATGCAGTGCATCCCGATTCTCTCACAAGGGCACAATGATGTCTATTATGGCTGTGACTATCTCGAGCAGAGAGAATAACATAAAGTATTTGGCAAATCTTCTTTTTATGCTTGTTACATGTTTAATTCAGAGCTTTAGCATTCAGCGGTTCAGTACATGGGAATCAGATGAATAGGCCTACATCATCGCCTTATGCAACTAATGTGGTCACATAATGCCACATGTATTTGGTATTAGTCAAGTCATGAAAAAACTGAAATCAAGTGCAACTTAGTTCAGGCTTAAACAAATCCTCATGGGCTGATCCATAAAACTAATTATCACCATTTGCACAAAAATGTAACATAACTAAGCACATGCAGCCAGAGGATTCTTGGGGGGGGGGGGGGGGGGGGGGTGTTTGTGATCCTCTTAAGAGGAGAGACAGCAAAATAACCTATCAAGGGCAGAAACTGTGTAGTCTAAGATCTTGTTTGGTTGGGAGCTGATTCGGGCCAAATTCTGAGTGTGGGTGGCCGGAAGGATACATAAACAGAGACTGGATGAGAGAGAAACTCACAGCTCACTGTGAGACCAAACACCAGGTGGTATGAGTGCAGCAGATGAAGGAATATCACATTAAAAAGGAGATATTCATTCTGAAACAGTCCAGAACTTATCTCCCTAATGGCTGAACCAGTCTTTTCTTTAGTTGACAAGCGAGAGACAAGAATGTGGCGCTGGTGGCAGCTGGAGATGCTCCATAGTAGATCTCCAATGATTAGTCGATAAATCAATTAAACTTAATGAGATTAAATAATCTGGAACTATTTGGAATAATAATTGATTAGTTCTCATTTTTCAGACACAAATTCCACACATTTTTCACAGCAGGAAAAGCACAGGTGTTGCTTATAACATTGACGTGTCCCAGTAAGTCATGACTGTGTGACAGAGAGCCAGCATGGACAATACCAGGACCCCGAAACTGAAGCAGCTATTCATTCATTTTTATATACACCTGTGATTTTTCCCCTGTGACATGTCAAAGTGTCTTCAGAGATTACGGAACATTTCGAGGATTTGCTGATATTGTTGGTCTTATGTGACCGGACAGGAAGTTTTGGACTATTGAACCTACAAAACAAGCAATTCGATGACATCACCTTATGCTTCAGGGAAAATGCTGACATTTTAAAAACAAAACAATTACTAAAATGATGGTGAGCACAGCCCTGCTCCTGCTGAGATACAGTTTGGATGTAGGCCTATTTCTCAAAACAAAATCCTGTGGATGCATCAACTGTTCTCACTGTCAACAGAACTTAAAAATGTCAACTAATGATGCCAAGTCTCTACATTTGGGTGCAGATACTGACTTTAAAACCACTTTAAACCTTCACAATGCAGGGTGCTCTTTCCTCTGCTGAAAACAATACAATTGTCCATTTCATATGCAAGAAATGATGACAAAATGATCCTTTCATACTGTCAACTGCATAAATATCTGCAACATCACACAATCACACATCACACAACACACTGAGCGATATATTCCTCACCTCTGCGTTTAAAGATGCAGTTAACACAGATATCTGCGTTACCAACTGAATAAATACAAGTGAACCAGGCACCGGGAGTTTGGAAGAACAGCAGCCGGCCAACGATGCAGCCTATCGGGGAGGAGGAGGGGGCTGGTACCCGCCGCAGCAGGCCCACACACACACACTGTGGATGCTGATGTTGATTCACGGCTGCTCAGGCTCTGTGCAGCCAGCACCACAACATGATAACTAACTAACTAGCTAGGTAACTAGTTAACCGACAGGTCAGTTGACAACAAACCGTGAGCCGCCGCCGTTAGCCACCTGGCTAACTGGCTGACAGGCTGTCAATCAGCAGCCGAACCAGGCCGCGCGCCGTGGTGTCACCTTATCACGTTAAACCGGCGATAACGACGACACGGACTCACACAGGTAACCGACGGAAGTCCGTGGTCCCTCTCTGTGTATTCCACGTGTGTGTGTCGGTGTGTGTCGGTGTGTGTCGGTGGGTTTAGCTCACCGCTCAGTGTCGGACTCCAGCAGCGCCCACGGTAGCCGCTGTGTTTGATGCGCGACTCGTTAACGATTCGTCCGGTTTGAACTCCTCTCGCCGCCCTTAACGTTAGTGAAAACGGGAGAGTAGCTCGATCTGTTCTCCGTGTTTGAAAAGCTTCACGAGCAGGTTAAAATAAGATTTTAAATTATTCTCAAAGGCCAGAGCTGCCCTGAGAGTTTAACCGGACGAGTTAAAGAATCGATTCGTTTTCACCGATTCCCGGGAATGACTCGGACTGTTCTTCCCATGAAAACAGGAGTGTTTGAGGCATCACCAATCACACGCCGAGAAAACGATGCGAGTCCATGTCGCACTGGCACCGTCGAGCACAGAGCAATCGAACTGCAGGCAAATTAATAACACTGTATCTGATATTAATATTTATACATGAATTCCAAAAAACGATTTTTTTAATTTAATATATCTTGCAGTTGGCATGTATTTAAATGCAATGGTAAAAAATAAAAGTAGTAAAATTATATATTATTTTAACTCCACTACATTAATTTGACATCTATAGTTAAGTTACTTTGCAGATTAAGATTAGTATTACTAAATATAATTAACAAATTAATTATGATGTATTATTATAGATTAAGCAACCCGGCAGTATAGAAATTTGTTAAAATTAGCCCTACCTTAAATCCATAATTATAATCCAATTATACAATAGCCTATATATTATTCTGAAATGGTCCATTCTTCATAATGAGTACTTTTACTTTTGGTACTTTAAATATATTTTGTTTCTAACACTTTTGCACTTTTACTTAAGTAAATTGCAGGACTTTTACATGTAACAGAGTATTTCTACACTGCTGCATTGGTACTTTTACTTAAGTAAAATATCTGAATACTTCTTCCACCACTGTTCAAGTGTCACTGCTGATGCATTCAAACATTCAGTGAGTATCAGTGTTGGTACATACATCTGAATTAATTCTATAGCACCTTTTGCACAGCAGCTTGAAACTAATTTATAGCACTTGTAACAAATACAAATTGCTGTTTTGAATTTTATATATCACTGAATCTGCTGATGTCATTTGTTATTTACATTCTTCCTGTGTAACTAATACTGTCATGTGACAGTGGTCAGTGACATGCCCTTCTGTTCACTCCTTCACAAGAAAATGAACTGATTGGCATTTTAAAGAAAAGGGAAGTTTCTATAAAATCAACAAAGCTAAAACTTGAGATCCAAGTTATTTATAGATTGACCCTTTAATTCAACCATTCTGTTTGGTTTCATTGGCCACATTTTGAGTAATAAGAGTTTGTTTAACAATTTGTTGTACTTACTGTGAGAAATTTAAACTGCAGATTTAAAACACAAATCACTTCAGGTGGCTTCCAGGAAGTTATTAACATCTGGACATTTGGTAAAGACTAATAATTAGAAACTGTGTGGCCAGTTAAAAAGAACATTGTTTGTTGTTTTTCTTGCCTAAATGAAGAAACGCAATAGAAAGTATTTGTATTGCATTTTACTCTGTGAGACCTTGAAAGTGTCAAGTCTAACAACTGGTTTTCCTAATGTTTTAACTTCCTTAACATCACAGATGTTTTCAATTCTTTTATTCTTATGTAGATTGTGTTGTGTCTTAACCAGCAAAAAATGCAGGTCTGCCTCTTTTTGTCATTCTGGAAACTTTTGCTTACTGTGGGCACATGGACAGCCACAATATATGAAACCAGGACAGATTCCATTTGCTCCACAATTGGGTTTTGGCTTCTTGTGGAAAAGTAAAGGTGACTCCTTGTTTATAATTGGTGGAACTGAGGTTATCGGGCACGGACAGAAAGAAAAGAGAACATGTTGTTTGAGATGAAGTGAGATGACATGAGAAAAAAAGACATTAACTTAGAAGTAGACTGAGCTACTGAAGACATTTCTGGTTTTAAAAAACGGGGGCTGCAGCGTGACTAGAATGAGAGAAGATGAGAGCAGAGAAAAGTTTCATCAGAAGAGAGGATGTGGAGAGAAACGCTCAGGGATGTGGGTGTTCCAAATGAACTGCAAATGTCACAGATGGCCCACAGTCTTAAGTCACAATGTAGCTATTCAACGTTGGTTTTGAAACTTTGAAATGCCACATAGAATTTGTTTACCACAACTGATTTATCCTATGACACAATAGAGAAACTTGGAACAGAAGACTTTTTCATTGTAGAGGGGGGGAACTGCTATATATATATACACATGTACACTCAACTGGAACTCATTTTATTGCCCCAAGATATTTTATTATTTTCCTGGACGTGAAATCAGAACAGAATGAGGCAGAAACACACTGCATATGTATTTGGTTTTATTGAAGAAGAGAGATATGAATAGGTAGCCTGTTTTAAGGCACCTTAAAAATGTACAACAAAAGCTGAACCATTTATTTATTCAGAATACAAAAATACACATCTCAGTGACTCCAAATTGTAATAAATAGTTAACCATGCATTCTAACCATAAAAAGGCACAGAAAACAGTCACTTAGTAGTCATAAAAATGATCAACTACTTTACCAAAATCATCCAGATAGTAATACAGGTGACAACTGTAACATTATATTCCAAATGTGAAAACACAATACACATCATGTCATTTAACCTTAGGCAATAAATATGCAAATATTGTTTATACCTACATATATATTCTTAAAAATGAAAACTGTGCCATTGTAAACATAATGTAAACAAATGAAACTCACTTTTCTCCCATCACTTTAGGGACCATGTCAAAGACTATATGTCATCCTGTCTTTTAGAGATCCTTGCATGGGTTTCGTTGGTTTTTGAAAACCAGGCAGTTTGCAGCATTATTTACAGACCACTGGAAAACACAGCAAGGGAGAAAGGGTGGCTACTTCCACTTTGTATGGAAAGGTCGAGCAGTCTCTCGCCTGTTAGTCTGGGGCCAGAACACCCGGCAGACACTCTGGACACACAGAGGACATGAACATGGACAGACACAGCTCAGGAACTGCAACAGTTTTAGAGAATTCGGCTCGGGGACCGGCGTGACGGAGACGACGTGGATTGTGTGAGGCCGAACTCAAAGAGCACTGAGGGAACAAGGCAGCGTACAGCAGTTCTACTTTACTGCTCCACTTAAAGCACGTACTAACAGAAAGGCTTCAACTTAGAGAAAAACCTACGTCCAGAGCTTCTGGCTAACAAAAGGCCAACTGTCATTAAATGGTTTACAATAAATCTACGAAATGAATTAAAGGCAAAATTCTGTCCATGAGACTAAATGAGCTTCAGTCAGGCTGAGGTGCAATAAAGTGGGAAAGAATCTCTATAAGTTTAAAAATTTGTGGTTTATAGTAACTAACTCCTATCTTTGGCTGTGGGTTGCAGGATGAACAATACATGAAGAAAATCTATCTTGGATTGGAATTCAATTTATAGACTTATTGATTTCTGCAAGCCAATAAGCAACACTACAGCTGACTGTCGACATGAGCGGCTGTAAAATCGTGCTGTTTGCCGATGTGACTGTAGAGACGTGAGATGTAATTGATCGCCCTCTGGTGGGATATTAGAGGCAATACATCACTGCTGTCAATTCAGCCCCTGATTCACTCGCATACTATCATTATTCAGGATACTTTGATGAACGTGTGCGCCTTCTTAAATTTTAGCACTCAATATTGAGTAAAAAAAAGCAGGTTTTAAAGTAATTCTTAACAGAAGAAATATTAATCTGAGAGGGGGAATTAATATCCAAGTGGAAATTACAAGATAAAACTAGTTGGCAATGGTAAGTATACAATTGCTGATAAGGTACAACATGCCACTGTTGTAGCAGACACACCCAAACACATTGTGATACACATTACATATTAACACAACAGTCATGTCTGCCCACTCTACTCATTCACTGACACAGTCCTACTTAAGTGTATCATCTTGGAAGCACAGAGGAGCAAAACTACAAACTAGTGAACCGCTGGAAGAAATTTGGAGTCCGTAAGAAAACGCAGTATGTCTACGGGGCTAACTTTTTTAAAATCTAATCCCCAAACCTTGAGAAGGAGTACATGTACAAAAAACACTCTTTCAAGGTTTTCCCCCCCCACTGAGAAACGTCATGTCGGAAAGCTGCGGAGACAGTATCAAAACAGATAAAATATTGCACCATCATTAGATTACAACAGCATTATCATGTACAAGAGATTCAACAATACACAATTGTTATGGTGTAATATACACAATCAAATGTGTAAGCTGTTGACAATGCATGCCATGTCATCAATCTACAAATGCATTAGACTACAACACTTACAAACATTGTTTGCATACACTGTTATACTGTATATACAGTGCATATATATATACAAACTTCATCAGCATCACATATACAAATATACCCTGTAATGCCACCAGTCTTAAAAGAAACTAACAAGTAAAAGTAGTGTTTTATCAACATCTCACTTGTAATCTGAAGAAAGAAAAAAAAAGAAGCTGCACTTGAACAACGCTATGCAGGCTGCAGATCAACTGCTCTATTACATATTCAAAACCGATATCTATCTCCTATTCTCGTTAGTGTTAAATACTGTGTTAAATCGCCAAAAGTTAAAAAGTTGAGGTGAACCGTTAATTCTATGTAATGATATGAGTATTTGCACTTGCATGAAGCAAGAAGTAAAAAGTGCCTTTTAAGTATTCCTTAAAAAAAACTCAACAACCCTACAGTATACGTGGTTGGCTTCAGACCAACAATTTTACTTCCCGCCAGACTAATACTAACCTTTATTCCTCACCTTAAATGGAATTAAGACCTAAGACCTACTGGCCTATTAAATTAAGAGGTGCGTTCTGAACAAAGTCATCAGATGATCATATTTTCTTAGACATTCACTTTGGTACTGATTTTCACATCCACAAAGAACGTGTCAACTTACAGATATTAATTCCATATATTCATACCTCATCAACAGCTTTTTAAAAACGTCTTATGATGTCTACCAATAAAGCACATTTTACACTAAATGACTGAAAATATGGCACTTGACACAAACCTCTGACACATAATTATCATGCAAACAAAATAAATTAAAGCTAGAAAAAAAGTTTGATTTAGACCAAAAAAGGATGCTTCAGTAGTAACAAATGGCATCATAATACTTAAGTCATGTAAAACTTGTTCAAGTGTTATTTTGCACACAAAAAAATCAAGACACTAATCATGCAGTTAAACATATCTAAAGTTGAGCAAGCATAGCATGCGACAGTGTCCCACTGTTTTCAGACACCACACCTTCCAGATTACCACCTAGACTGTGATGTTACACGTTTATCTTCTTCGTCTCCACTGAACTGCAGCGCTGCTAAAACCCAGAGGTTGCTTTAATGCATCTGCAGCTCTGTAACGTGAGGCAGAGATCCAGCGAACATCGCATTTTTTTACACACTTCCCAACTGAACTGAAACTAAATCCCACACTCATGGAAGTCCTGGTTTTGCTACTAGTTTGTTATCACAACTCAGTCAACTGTCAACAGTATGGTTAGTTGCATACCTGATTGTGTGCTATGAATGGTTTTTTAACTTAGAAATGGCTTTTTTTGTGAAGATCCATGACTTCCATTTGCACTTTCTCCAGCTATCTCAACTGTTGTTTTGGCACCAAAGCACAAACAAACACACTTATGTATCTTGTTCACAACATCACAAAGGCTTTCTCGGCAGAGGGATGAACTCCAGCTCTCCTGGAATACCTATCTCCTCCCTCACTGCCTATGGTGCTCCCAAACTCTTCCACTGATGTCGGGGGGAACGTTTGTGTCCCCTCTCCGGCAGCATCTGCTTCCGGGTTAGAGGTCAACCATGGAGGTCTTGGCCAGGTCCTTAGTTCCCTGGAGAATTCTCTTCATATGACCCACTTTCGATATCCCCAGATCCTGAGGAGAAACAAGAAGACCAGCACATTAAAAACCCACAGAGACAGGTCTACTGCAAGTCGAGCATTACAACCCAACACTGGCCTTCAGCATGATGCATTTAATGTGATTTAATGTGTCTGATGTGAATTGTATCAACCACAACTGATCGTCATTCAATAAGTTTTAAGGCTACACCTGCTTGTTCATGTTGTATAATATTTAATTGGGGGAGTTGACATTTCGCTGCCAGCGTCAATGCTGCACGCCTGATGGGTAAACTTAACATAAACTGGGGGAATAAAAACAGATTCTCTACATCATGAAATGTTGTTTTAGCCATTTTAGCAGCGTGGGTTGGGGGAAAGGCTTTTTTTTGGCCACCATAGACTATAAAAGAAGTGGACAAAGCCACCGTGGCCTCACCCATTGGTTTGTGGACTACTGTTGCGTAGCCTCAACTTGGCATTTTTTGCCATTGCCATCTTGGTTTTTATGGAGCCAGTGGAGTCGCCCCCTGCTGGCCTTTAGAAAGACTGCAGGTTTCAGGCACTTCTGCATTGGCTTCACTTTTCAGACCCGAAGGCTGCGTCCACTTCTTTTATACAACCAAAGTTTTGAGACGAAAACACAGACAACACGCAAAAACAAGTTCTCAGCTATTTATATGTACACAATGCCAATGGATACACTTTGCTACGCTTCTACCCTGAGTAACAGGTCGCCATGGTAGTGACTTGTCAATCACAATGTAGCCCCGCCCTAAAGCATATGCTGCTTTATCGTCTATTTCAATTTAAACGGGACCATAATTTACTAAATGAACATCCTGCTGTACTGAAAAAGACTTGAAACTATCGACTGAGACCATAAACTCATTCGGAAAATGTTTCCTGAGGTCATAAATCAGGGGAGAAGTCTGGTCGTTTTTTTACTCTTGAAAGAAATATCTGAAAAACATTGAGCTACTGTAAAACACACTACAGTGTAAAGCTGCTCACAGCCGAGTCGGGTGATAATTCTCTGTAGGTTCGTCACTACGAGCGACTCCGACTTACCTAAGAGACTTTCTGATATACGTAGTCATGTCATCCATTGTTAATATAAAAATATAATTTGATTAGAGCTGCTTTGAAGTGATTATCTAAGACTTTACACTAAAAAACGCCGACACGAGCCCAGTGCGTCTCAATCCAGTGAGAAAAGCTCCCTGCAAACATCTGAAGTAACCAATCTCCTTCTATTTTGGCAGAAAAATGTTTGAGTTCCTGTTGCACGTTGTAGCTCATATTAAGAAGCTGATTGAGAAGATTTTCAGGGCCTTGAATTACAGTGTGAGGCTCTATTAAACACTACTTTTGCCAGACTCGTTGGAAAAAAGATGAGACATGCAGTTGTTGCCATGGTAACCCAGTGCTTTGGGATAAAGATATCAGAAGAGGGAAGTGACTGTGCTAATAGAGTAAATGATTAAAGGGGAGAGAAGTTTAAATTGCCCTATGATTTTTCAAGGAACTATGTGAACTGTTTTCAATGTGTCGCTGCCTTCAGCACTGCATAAACTAAGAAACTGTCATAAAATAATTAATGACAAAATGAATCATGACCTCTGTTCCCCTGGTAATCTAAGCATAGTTAATTGTCCTGGTTTTGAAGGCATAATTCTACATCCATTCAGTTAGAAAATCTTCTGTTCAGTCAGTCAGATCAATACTGCAGAGGTGACAGTTACGATTTTGCTTAATATAATCTTCTATCCAAGGTTATTTTCTATATTGATTAATCGTTTAGTCTATAAACTGTCAAAAAAAAAAAATAGTAAGAAATGGCCACCAGTATTTCCCAGAGCCCCAGATGGAATATTAAAATTCCTTCCTTTTTCTGACTAACTGTGCAAAATCCAAAGATGTTTAATTTACAATCACAGAAGACGAAGAAAAACAAGCAAATATTCACATTTGAGAAGCTGGAACCAGTGAATTTTACTTAAAAAATTACTTAATGAAATCATGAAAATCAATTATCAAACTTTAATGGATTTTGAATTGGTTGATCAATCGACTAATCATTTAAACAGTACTCGTACCAGTATAATAAAACAGGTAAGAGATGAGATGACTGACCGATCTGTTGGAAGATGATGGAATGAGGAGCACAGAAAAAACACACATATACTGTAACTGTGAGTGTGCGTGTGCGTGTGTGTGTGTGTGTGAGAGGGTGTGTGTGTGTGTGTGTGTGTGTGAGAGGGTGTGTGTGCGTGTGTGTGTGTGAGAGGGTGTGTGTGTGAGAGAGAGTGTGTGTTACACGCTGGCAGGAGAATATTTTAAAAACAAATCAAACGTTGGGCGGATATCACTGACCAATATTAGCTTATCCCAGATATATTTATATATATCGTCATAGATGAAATCCAAAGATATGTTCATTTAGAAAAGAGTGTCCGTGTTACAAGTTAATTCATTAAATGTTAAATGTTCTGCTCAGTATTGGTCACAACCCTTTAATAATCAAATCTAAGAGACAGTTAACAAAATATCTTTGTTTGCATTATGCATTTGTGTTAAAATGTTCTTATTATCATTTTTTTTTTACTCGCATCAGAAGTCCAGTCTCAGGCTCTAATTTCATAGCAATGGTTGCTTTTTTCATTGATTAACAGATTTTTCTTAGGATGAGTTTACTGTCCTTAGACACAATTGGCATTTATTGTTTTGTGATGCATTCAGAGTGATTTCATACTGGAACGCCTGACAACTGGGTAATACGAACGCTTTTCCCTGAGCCAGTGTGGACGTAGCACCTTGATGCTCCATGTGCAGTCTGAATGCAGTCTGAGATTTATGTCTGCATGTCATGAGAGGGAAATTCTTGCACTTTTAAGCTAGAAAACCGGAGCAATATGATTCCTCAGAGATAACATTCACTTCTTTGCAGGACGTAAAGGTGTCGGCGCTCCCTTTAGCCGTGCTCGTGGTTTTCTCACTTTTCCTTCAAAAATGGGGGTGGCGACGTCGTTTCCACGACAACGCTGGTATATCTCTACAATCTGGGGAGGGAGGCGTCGTGCAAACGTCCCACGGATCAGAGCAAATTCATGCGTGAATGTGTCATCATGTGTCTCCTGTAAACTCCACCGGACTGCATCTTCACAGAATCACATGATCTGAGCTAAATATCATAAACTAAACTCACTGCCTGACTCAGCACTTTTTCAGTCTGGCCTATCCCCTCCCAGCCCACCCCTGCCCTGCAGGCTGCCCCTCTTCAGCAGGTACACAGTGTTAGTGGGTTACAGAGAGTCTCTTTTCACCAAGCAACGATCAGACAGTAGAAGCCAAGCAGAGCAGTGCAGCGCAGCACGAGAGGCGGCAAAACAGGGAGACGGGTTAACAGGTTAAAGAGCTTAAGAAATACAGTGGACCAAGAGGAGACAGAGAGAGAGAGAGACTTGATTGTGGGTCGGACGAGAGGGTTCACACAGATTCACTGAGGGGTTGAGGTGTGTGACAGGCGTGTGTGCGTACCTTCAGGTCCCTCCTCTCCAGGTGCAGTAGCTCCGAGCCTCGGATGTCGTGTCGGATGAAGGTGTCTCTGTACTCCCCCAGACTGAGCTGTTCCAGCCAGATGCCCACCTCCTCTGGGCCCCATCTTTCCACTACACACACATACACACAATCACACAAACACACACACACACACACACACACACGGAGCAGAGCAGAGAGAGGCTCAGGGCGCCTCACAGGTATGCGCACACCAAAAACTCCCACGCTTCATTCAACTGCTTGTCCCATTCATGCTCTCTCTCTCTCTCTCTCTCTCTCTCTCGCACTTATTTGTGAATATGTCGTCACACACACCAGCTCACAAATGGGCACAAATTGTGGTGAATCATTGAAGGAAAAGATGGGGGAAATGGAAGGGAGAGCATCAGAGAGGAAGGGAGAGGGCGAGCAGTGGCGGCAGCTGGCGGAGGAGGGAGGAGTTTGACACAGGCCGAAGGTTTGGTCGGAACAAGGCAGTGGCCAGTGCCGTTCCGGGAAGGCCGGGTGGGCGGGTGAGGGGGCATGCATATATCGTCCACCAATATCAGAACACACAGAGAGAGTAGGAGGTAAAGGGAGGCAGAAGCCTGTGGAAATACAGCCCAACTAATGGGGAACCAGCCCACGATGAGAGGAAGGGCTCACACTCCTGAAGCTGACCTGACTGTTTAATACACTCATTATTCCTGTTATATATAGAAACATATACCCACTTAGCAACATCAAGTTAGAGTGGACTGTTTGGTCATCTAGAAATCTTATTTTGACTGTTTTTCTTACTGGATTTTTTAAATGTTCAATATGCAACACAGGTTATTTGATTTCGGGCTGGTTTGTGTCCCCTGGTGCAGCCTTGTTCTTCTCCTGACTTTGCGCCTTTTTGAAGTCGCGTCGACAGCCGGATGAGAGCATGAATGGAGGGGGGGGGGGGGGGGGGGGGGTTTGCAAGTTGATGGTTAGGGTCAGACTGTGGGATATAACACCTCAAACACACACCCATTCTTTGTGTTTCCACCAGGGGATTACAAAGCAGTAATACCTCTATGCAGGGATTGTAATACGATGGCGGTGAGGGGCATGGTGAAAGGTAACCATGACGACTGTTGGCAGAACCAAGACTTTATTTTGTGTGTATACGAATGTCCACCTTCATCGCTGAGTGTGTAAAGGTCAGTTATACAGTGTCAATGAATGAGCCAAGGATGGTAGCACTTCTACCCAATCGTCCTGTAGAAGTATTTCATAATCCGAGTCATGTAACTTGATGTATTTGATCACAAAGAAATGATTTCTGTAGCTGCAACAACACTATTTGAGCTTTAACATCACACTATGATTGACAAATCAAATCTTGTTTAACCTCTCCTGTAGAATTATTTGAGCCACGGCAATATTTGAGCTTTCAGTTTGTCATTCAGTGCATTTTGAATTAATGCTACCATCCTTTAAAAAAAGGCAGTAACAAGCATGTAATGTAACTAAAGTTTGAGGCAGATGAGCAGGGAGTTTAAAGGATGTTCCCGGGTAAATACCCCCCGGCAGATGGGACTGACGCTGAATGATTCTCCCTCCTGAGCAGATCTAAGCAGCTAGTCTGGTCTGCTCAGTACTGAGGGAAAAGTGGGCACAGCCCTACCTGACTGAGGACTTGTCTTCTTGGCGGCCTTCTCCTTCTTGAACTTGGGCACTATGCGAAACATGCTGCTGCGACTGTTCCTCTTGCCGTAACCCAGAGACTGGTCCTGGTACATAAGCACAGTCAACCTATAGCCTTTCATTTAGCTACTCAGCTCTCCCGTTACGTGGAGCCACGTTACATTACAGACATACAGTACATATGTGCAGATAGATCTTACTGTAGGAGGAGTAAAACAGAATGTGGGTAATGTTATTTTATAGAAATACTACACACAATGTTCACGCGTGTGACTGTGTTTGCAGAGGCTGCTTACCTCCTCATCATTGGGCTGCAGTATGTGGTAGAGCCAGGGGATCTCTCCCAGTTTGCCCAGTTCCAGCTCCGCAGACTGCAGAGCACTGGACAGCTGCTCCTCCTCTGGTGGGTCCAGTTGCTGCAGGGGGGGAAAACACAAGCCCAGGTTAACAAAAAGCAGCATATCATACAGGGAACTATGGAAAAAAACAAGTTAGAATAAGCCAGAATTATCCTTTAAAGCCATACTACGGTTCAGACATTAATAGACATGAATATAACGATAAAGTCTCCATTATAATGCATATAAACTCACCAGAGAGACTCGGCCCAACAGGAGAGACTCTGTCTCGTTGTACAGAGCCTTGACAGTGCTGGCCACCTCTATAGCTGTGTTCCTAGTCAGACTCTGGAAACAGGACACAGCAGTTATTTAGTATAGTCTGACATATCGTACAGAACGTACAGCAAACACAACCTACTGTACATAAAACAACACTGAGTAATGATCCTACAATATTTTCACATCTACATTTTTTATTTGTTTGACTACTGCTTATAGCCTAGCCTGTAAATGTGTGACTGGATTCACATTTGGGTTACCTGCCTTTACTGACAATATAGGTCCTGTTTGCAGACACACACACACACAGTGCATGCTTGCTATAAATTGGCCTTTTCAATTGGTCAGGCTATCAAGGACTCTCAAAGGCTTTAAAAAGTGAGGAAAATGTGTAACACCATACATAAAAGAAGATATTAACGTTCTGAAATATTTAAATACCTCAAACAGTAGAAAACACCTGTTAAACAGTTTTAATGACTCTTTATGGCCCTCAAATGTAGATAAACCATGTGTGCAACATGTTTAACGTAAACCTTAGATGCAGTGACCTCTAGAGGCAAGTAAGTGATTTTTATATACAAGGCACAACAAGCTTCAGCTTCTGAGGACACAGCAAACCGGTTTAGGAGACTTGTCCCTGAAAACATGGGTTTAAACTTGTCTTAAACTCAAAAATGCAGCTATGCGAATGACACAGCAACCTCCTAATGCTCAGCTTAGAATGAGAAACACTAGATGTGGCGGGATCGCTGACCTCTGGGAACTTCGGGTGTGTTTTGTTGATGGCGTGAGATGAGGCATTGACAGCGTGAGCCAGCTCCTGCTCTAAAAGCCCATTGGTCTTCGCAGCCTCACATATCCTGTGATTAGACAGAGCACAGGATGAGAGAAAAAAGACATCTCCATATATCTGTAAGGCCTGTGGACCGCCATCGAGTGAGACCTGATATTCATGGGAGCGCGTGTTTACCTTGTAATGAGCTCCTCTGCAGCTCGGGCGCACAGCTGCACCAGGGCGGCCTCCTCCTCTGTAGCCAGATCCACAGACTGCTGTGGGTAGAGGTGAGGCCGCAAAGGAGGCTTATCATACTTCAGCTTGTCCTCCCATGACTTCAACGTGTTCTCGAACGCCTGCGGGGAAAAATCAAAGGATAAACATATATCATGTAAAGCAATTCTTGTAAAGCTTTGTCCAAAAATCCAGCCTCCCCACTCATGTTCATTTTATTCTCCAAACTTTCCCGACACCCACTGCTCTTCACAGAGCCCCGCTCCACTCCCTCTGCCTCACCCGGTCTCTGGTGAGCATCTGAGCTCTGTTCTTGTGCTGGATCTTGATGACTCCAGGCGGTTGGATCCAGGCCTCGCCGTCCACCTGAATGGGAACCCCCTCGTCGCCCAGGATGGTGATCTTCACTGTTCGACACTGATCCGGGCAGAGAGGCTCGGGTTAGATGTGCATATTCTTATATGCATGTGTATTTTCTTTTTGTGTTATTTTTTCGGTGTGTGCTCTCACCTGTGCTATGCGGTGGTGTTGCAGCTTGATGACCCTGGACACGGCCATCTGCATGCTCCCAAACACGGCCACGACTTCCAGGATCTTATCATCAAATGATGGGGCACAGAAGATCTGCAAAACACAATAATGATGTTCAGCAACTGTGCGTGTGGTACCATGTTTCATCTATCGATTATGTATTGTCTAAGAAAACATTAGGCAGGTGTTATTATATCAAAGTACAAATCCATTCGTCATTACTTAACTAAATTGGTCATTTTTTCTATAGAAATATAAGTAAGTTTACTTAAAAGTGGACTTTTCTCTGACTGACTGGGAGGACCTCAGCAACAAGTAACTGATATATTGTATCTACTCTATTAATGTAGAAGAAATGTCCAATGTAGACCACAAACAGGCCTGTATAAGCAATAGAAATTTAAAAAATGGATATTTTCCTCAAATCATTTAGCCGTACTCTAAGAAAAAAGGCTTTGGCTCCCCAGGAAATATCAGATTGTTGGTTTTGGTTGATTCATGGCAATAATTCAATTATAAAAAATCACCAGCCTTATCCTTCAATGTAACATGACAGGGAGGACCCATATCTCAGTCCTTCTATATGTGTAAAAACCTGCCTAAAAGGAGACATTTTTGCCCTGTCAGCTCAGTTTAGTTGGAGCCTGAATGAAAAAGCAATTGTTTCTAAAAGATGGGGCTCCTAACAAGTCTGCTATTGATCTTTGCCAGCAAACCGCCTGTGAAAAGGTCAAAGCAATGAGGAGTCAGCGTCTGCCCAAGTACATACAGACTGAGAGGCTCAGCAAAAAGAAATTGCTGGGTAGGTAACCTTTCACCGAGATGAAACTATCAAAGAAAACGATCGGACGCGTTGTCATGCCTGGACACAGGCCACTAGATGGAAACCAGAACACATTCAGCAAAAAGTTCTGTACATTACAGGTTAATCAGTCAGTTCAAACAGTGAGATTTTTCCCTTCAGCATCAGTTATTGATATCAGTAATGTGTATTTCAACTATATTTTCAAAATAACCTCAATATTTGTTTTGTAGAGAACCTACAGATCAGCTGCAATCTGTCAAAATGTAAGATTAGATCACAACACAGGTGGATCTATTCAAAACAGAGAAAACTCTGACTGTATTGTCTGTGTTGTGTGTGTGTGTGTGTGTGTGTGTGTGTGTGTGTGTGTGTGTGTGTGTGTGTGTGTGCGCATGATGACTAAGTTTAATGTCCTTTCCCTGTTTCGGTTTCCTCCTCTCCAGCGAAACAGTTACATAACGGCAAATGCACATACTGTACATGTGTGTATCCAAGGGTAACCTCTGCAGGGGCTCACTAAGGGGTGTGTGTGTGTGTGTGTGTATGTGCATGCACAAAAGGACTCTAATCCCTCAGCAGCCCTCGTGCTTTGAGCCTTAAACAAACAAGCACAAATATCTCTCTGACCATCCCTCCCCCCTCCCCTGCACCTCCAGGCCACCAGGGTCATGTTGAACCAGGATCCAGGCGGTTTTTCCATAGTTAACAAGAGAGAGAACTAGAGGTGGAGCCGAGATGCAGGAGTCTTGCCAAATTTCTGACAAAAACACCCCGTCTTTTCTCCAAAGGGTGATCCGAGTCGCTTACCAAGGGCACGTCCAGCAGGGATGGAACATTACCCAGAGTTCAGCAGCGTGAGCATCTAGTGCACTGTACATGTACTCACATCATCCTCCTTGGTGCCGCCCCAGAAGTTGGTCCCGCCTGCGTAGCTGGGAATGTTTAACACTGCGATCCCCTGAAGGCTGGGCAGGGGGATGTACTGGCCGTCACACTGGGGAAGACAAATAACCAAGCAGAGCTCAGTAAGTGAAGGGAAGGTTCATGTGTCTATAGGAGAAGTTCAGGGTGACTGCACGTTTCAAGAACATCAAATCTGATGTATCCTTCTACGTTTGCTGCTACCTTTATTTAACTTTAAGGCCAATTTCACAGCAATAAACATGCATGGTATATGGTGCTATATGGTATTTTGAACAGTTTAATGCATTTTAAGGGCTTAAACTTAAATATCCTCACAGGGTCAGCTATTTTTACTCTTCACAATGGGGTCTTTAGGGAACAGTCATCATTTCAAGTTGGGTGACATCAATAAATGACTCTCCTCCACCTGACTAGATGAGAACACCATCCGCTGGGCTGTGGGATTTACATGTGCTGTGGACAACTGGATAACGTTAAGTCGAGTCACAACAAATTACTGTATCATTTTGGGCAAAATTGACCGCAGGCACGTCTAGGGCGTTCCAGGAACCCTCAAAAGCTGCTTTGCAATTTAGCATTGCAAATGTCTTAAGATGTCACCTAACAAATCTGAAGTTACTCTGGTTCATTCTCTGGGAGGAGTTTGTTAAAACACAACGCCTGTTAATGGTTTTCTGTGCTGTTGTGTACTGATGAAACGTGGCAGCTGTTGACTAAAGTTTCATAGTAAAATCTAAGCATGTGAGCTGCAGTCTGACCTTATCAGACGTTTTAGGTAAAAGCAGGCGCTCTCTCACCTCTAGCTGGACCTTCTGCTCCAGGTTCTTGTAGGTTCTCTGCAGGAGCTCTTTTGTGCCCAGAACACCATACCACATCATGTTCTTGGTGCGACTCCTGTGTAGGAGGGAGCAGAGGGTGAGATCAACTGAAAAGACCTTAAAATGTTGTTGTCTCAGCACTGACTGGCAAAAAAAAAAAAAAAAGAATGGGTGGAGGACAGATAGACAGAAGGACTGCAGTTAACTCACTGTTTCTTTTTTAAGAGTCAGAACACAAGAAAAACAAGCAGCGTGACTACTCATAATATATACAGTATATGAGGATGAATATGAGCTTGGACGCTTCCATCATAAGACATGCTTTGTTAATACAAATGTAGTCAATGGAGCAGCTTCCACTGATTAAAAAAAATGCATAATTCCCTTGATGGCTGGCTGCCAATGAGGACATCTGTTGCTCGAAGCCTGAGGGTAAAGCAAATGCGTCTCACCTGCATTTCTCTGGATGCTCCTCTCGCTTGTTGTTGAACTCCAGCGAGATCTTGGCATCCAGGCCGATGCCGAAGTAGTTGTTCATCACACACTTCTCCATGTAGCCCTCTCTGGGTGGAAAAAAAACAGCCACGCAAACAGACAAACAGTCAGTAAGCTGAAGCTCCCGCACAAATACATCAAGGACACACAGAAGAAGAGGGATGTGGATATGGACCTGCACACGAATGGACAGAGAGAAAGACAGAGGATGGGCTCTTACAGTGAGTCGAGGTCGGGGTCGATGAAGGGTGTGGCACCAAAGGGGTCGATGTTAGCCAGCAGCATCTTGCTAATGATGGAGCTGCCAGCGATAGAGGCAGCCAGACCTGCCCGCAAGCCTGCACACACACACACACACACACACACACACACACACACACACACATCTGTCACACCAGGCTGAGTTGAAATGTCCCAGCGATCCTGTCCTTGTGTGTTTTGTTAAGGTCAGGTGAAGGAAAATGAGTCGCATGCATGCTCTGAAATACATAATGTGTTGTCCGGTGTGTGCGTACCGGGGCAGATGATGCGCGTGTTGAGTACAGGGAGGTTCTCCTTGCTGGTGGTGAAGGGGGTGATGGTGAAGGAGCCGCAGGACTGGGTGCTGCGACTCACCCTCCTCTCCGTCGGAGAACAGGGACTCTTAGCAGCTGGACACGGAGGAAGAAGAAAAACATATCAAGATCGTGCCTTTTTTTCTTAACATCTTTAGCTGTTCTGGTGCATATTCCTGGTTCCAGCAAAGACAATAGAAGGTGCACAGTGACATTACTTTTTAATGCGATACCACCCTCTCATCCCACCAGGGGGCATAACAAAACTGGCTGCAGCTGCTATGAATGGGTACGGCTGCCATACAGGGAGGAAAACAAAACAAATATCTTTGAAAAGTAAACGCCATCTGAGCTGGCAATAATCCACATAGGGAAGTTGACAGTCAGTGTCAGTCAGCTATGTTTCACCAGAAACAGTAGGACTTCTGGTAGGGGACTCAGGCCTTCAGAATAAAAGCAGATTTATTAAAGGTGATAGGTATTAAGTAATGTAATAATAGAAAAAAAAAATGTAGGACCTTAAAGTCCGATATACAAGTACATTCCACAATTGTCCCCAATGTACTTTAATTATATACTGCAACTTTCTAAAATAACTATAATTCGTGAGGATAAAATGTAGGGTATAACATTTTGACAGGTTTGTAAAAACATTTTAAACATTTAAGAATCTGCGAGCTCACAGTAGTTAGGTAATGTTCCACAGCCCCTGAGTAAGTACAGCTTCACGTTGCCACTCTTCTTTCTAGATTTCAGCAGTCATGCATTTTTCCATGTGAATGCACAATGAAAGGTTCTGAACATTGCGTGTTTGCCACAGAGCGACTTCGCTCACGTTGACATCACGCGGGTCCTCTACAGGGAAACAAACGCGTGCAAGGATGGCAGACTGGGTGGCTGACATTTACTGAAAGGTAGGTTGGACCAAATCACGAGTAACAATCCCTTCTGTTCGCATCCTCTACTTGCTCAGTGTGAGGCAATAAGAGGAAACGAGGAGAGGACACAAAGCAGAGGGTTCGACTGATACTTCCTAGTCTTCCAACGGCTGGAAAATGTGTGGAAGGAAGGAAGCAGCCCCATGATAAACAGGAAGAACTTCTGCCCCTAAGACAATAACACATCCTGTGGCCGATGCGCACACACTCACATGGAGGCACACTGGACGTTTACACACCGCAACATGCATGTGCATCAAAGCTGCACACATTCAGACACATAGGACCAGGCACACACAGAGTTTACAGCTGCCCTGCCACCACAGTTTCGACGAGTACTGTCATTTATTATTAAAGAAGTTCTCTGTCGTTGAGACTGTTGTGTAGACTGGAGATGGAGAGATAAACAGCTTAGCCTGGTGCAAGAGGTGGAATATCACAGGAGAGCAGGGTTTCTCCATGCACTTTAAGCACTAATCCTTGAGTTTATTTATGACAGGAAACATGATTTGCGTCAGCAGCACTTTTTTTCCATTAGCTCTGTGTCTGGTTCTTTGTGGTGCAGGGAGTGAAACGTCCACAAGGGGGCAGCATTTAAAGCCTGTGGGATCTCCTAATGCATTTATATTACTTCAAAGTAGAATAATCTTCTTTTAGACTTATTTTACAATAACATAATTCTCCTTTTAAATGTTTCTCTACCCTAGTGTTTGCAGAAATGATGGGAATGTTTTCTTCTCTCAGGGAGGTATTAGCCAGATTCTACTGAGTTATCTTCTCAAATCACTAATTAAAGAAAATGTCTTTTTAGTGACAGTCACTGAGAACAACGCCAGCTGGCAAAGTGGGAGACTTGAATAAATCTAAAAGGCAAGGTTGGACAGGTTAAGTGTTTGGGACCAGGAAGGAAATGCATCAGGGCCAAGCAGGTAAAAGGGTTTGCAGGCAAGTCACGGATTAAAGCGGAACCAGGCCAGCACTTACACGGCACTGCCTCCAGTTCCTTGGTGTCCTCGTCCTTCTCGCTGTCTCTGTTCTCGTCCTCGCTGTCCTTCCTGAACTCCAGGGGAGACGGCAGCTCGGTGTCGTCTGTGTGGGCGTTCTGCTCATCGACCACTAAATGAAGGAAACACAGCATGCGTTACATGCGAGCACACAACGCGTGCGCAGTGCATCCTCTCTCCGGGTTTCTGCCTTTGTCCTCACAGAAACCTGCGTTACCTCTCTCAGCCTGTTCTATGATCTGTCGCACGGCTTTCTTCAGACTGTTGGCCCTGAGCATCAGCTGCTCCCTGCTTTTGAACAGCTGGTGTGGGGAACCTCCTCCCCCCTTCTCCGTCTCCTCCTCCTCCAGCTTCTCCTTCAGCTCCGTCAGGCTCTCCTCGCTGGCCTCCTCCTCGTCGTCCTCTTCCTCCTGCTCCTCCTCCACAATAGGAGGAGTGGAGTGGGGGAGCGGAGGTAGAGCCTGGCACTCGGCATTGAGGGTCTGGAGGAGGGAGTCCAGTTTCTCGTTCAGGATGGCACACTGGAGGGCGCAGAGGAGACACAAAGAAAGGCTGGACAGAGTGCCGTGGCAGAGGATGGCAGCTCACCAGAAATGTGTCATGTGGGGATGATGGATTTTAACTGCATTGTTTTTGAGGCTTACTTTGAGGGACATAGTGTCACACTCTTCGGTGTTCTCTGTACTTTTTTCATAGGCTTTCCCCACTTTGGCAACAAAATCCTTCACTGTTTCGCACAGGATCCTAAGAAACAGGATGAAAACATGAGTATTTCATGGTATAAGACAAAGCAGATATGAGAACAATCAGAGCTCCAACAGCTATTGTAAAGACTAGGCTGATGGTCTGCACTTTTCTAATAATAATATATTATATTTTTACTGTCCTTTCTTATTTTCAATTCTGCAATTTCATTATATTGGGTTTTACTTATTATATCATTATTTATTGTTTACAAGACAGATTACAGGAAGTTAGAGTGAGAGAGAGAGAGTAGGGGAATGACATGCAGCAAAAGGTCCAGCTGGCTGGGAGATTAGCATGTTATCACCGGTAAGTATGGTACTTTGACTTTAACACACCTGTATCTTTACCTACAGGTGTGTGTTGAATATTTGTGATTGGACAATGTCAGTCGGCCTGCTTGGGGGTCATGCTGGTGTGTTAAAAAACGCTGCTTACTTGGCAGAGGAGATGACCACAGAGTTCTGCTCAGAGTTGAGGATCTTTGTGAGGTGAGCAGCTACTGAGTCTTCATAGGCTGAAATGTGAAACTGGAGAGAAAACACAGAGAAAAAATGCTCAACGAATGCATGATTGTTTATTAGCATTTAGAAAACAACACACGAACACTGCATCTTGTAGTGAACGCTGCTGTTTGAAGCAGATTTCTCTCATCAGTCAGTGGGAAAGACTTGTTGTGGGGAAATGCCTATTCCTTTGTCCAGTTTTGAACCTAAGCTCAGGTGAAGCTGAATAGAAAATGTCAGGCGCTATTTCCAGCATGTGTTCAACTACCTCCTACTCACGTCTGTCTGTCTGGAAGCCCTGCTGGGTTTGATTGTGTCTACTGATGCGTGTGAATATCTGTCAACTCCTGTGAGTACCTGGCAGTCGTCGGCTCCCTCAGGCGTGGTGGGGCAGCTGTGTTTGGGTGGGATCTTAATCTCGTAGGTCATGATGCTCCAGCGGTCCAGCATCTTGGTGCTGGCTCTCTCCAACTTCTCCAGGATCTGGGGCAGCTGGGTGTCGTCGTCGCACGACGGGCCCCAGCCCAGCACCCGCGCCAGATCGTTGCCCGTGCCCAAGGGCAACACCCCCAGCTGGCACTGGAACACATGCAGAGGGTTTATTCGGTATCAGGGAAGGCATGCCTGCTGCAATGTGTGTGTCTCTGTGTGTATAATGAGTGTGTGTCTTTATGTAAGATGTCCAGGAGCAAAGGCAAAAAGCTCAACTGGCACACTGACCAAGGACACATCATTTTCTATCTACTCGTAGCTTACTCTCTTCTGGCAATTTCTGCATTTAAAAGGTAGAGAATGATCTCCCTAATATGATGGACAGTAGGCAAGTATCATTGATTTCTAATACAGTACAAAATAAATGACCATCCTACTTAAAGTTCTGCTCAAGGCTGTTTTTTGTTGTTGTACCCATAATACTTTTTATTTATTACCTGTTTGTGAAGATTGAGTTTGTCGATCTCTGAGAGGACCCAGCCCACACTCCCATCGCCTCCACACACCAGGATCCGGAAGTTGTCGAACTTCTGAAACAGGCGCAGACTGACAAAACACACACACACACACACACACACACACACATTTTCACTTATACTGTAGAAGCAGATTTCAATAGTATAGTATAGTAAAGTACAGTATAGTTTGTGTTCCTCACCCGAGGTGCGGCCCACCGTTGACCAGGTCAAAGACTTGAGCCGGGTTGAGGAGCTGCTTGAAGCGTCGGAGGAATTTTACTCCCTGGTTGTCACCACTTTTGGAGTTGACAAAAACCAGAAGGGGACTGGCACATGACGGGGGACAGGTGGCCTTCCAGAAGCCTGAGGAGAAATGGCAAAGTGGGAAAACGAGACAGTGAATATCTGTTGGACGCTCTGAGCACAACAAACAGATTTTCATTCAGATGCCATTTTGTTGTAGCGGCATCACAACAAACCAAAACAACCCGCACGACTGGATACAATGATTTGACCGAATTGTTGTACCTCTTTGTGCGTTTGTGTAGTCTGTCTGCCTGGATGTTGTTCAACGTGGAACATATTCTTCAATCAATCTATAATTTTGTCATCCTGATTGTCCATACTGTAATTTTACAGTGTTGGCCTATTGCCTGTCTGTCCGTCCTGGAAGACAGATCCATCTGTTGCTCTTCTTGAGGCTTCTTCCATATTTTCCCTCTGAAAGGGTTTTTTTGGGGAGTTTTTCCTTACTTTAATTGAGGGTCTAAGGATAGAGGATGTCATATGCTGCACAGATTGCAAAGCCCCTTAAGGCAAATGTTATGATTCGTGATAGAGATTTGACTTGACTTGATCCTAACCAGTAACCAGGGCACAGCTCAAAAACCGGAGCAGCGGGGCCGGATGCAGTAGCTGGCGTGAAGCGACTCTGTCGTCGTGAAACAACCTCATCAAAGTCTCAGCGCCCGAATGAGACTGAGCGTTATCATGCATGGGAGCCCAGCACATGCCAAATACACGTGTTTAGCTTCGTAGTACGGCACAAATACACACTCACGATCACGCATACATGCACGCCCACAAACACTAATCAGTGCGAGGTAATGCAAAGAGAGGTTTCTGTGCTTAAAGCATAATCTGTACACCCCCACTGTGTTGACAGATTTGTGCATATTAGGGCTTCCACCATATGTGTGTGTGTGGCACTGCTATCTACCCAACGGCGCTCCCTCTTTTTCTTTTCCCCCTTCACTTCTTCCTTCTGCTCTCTAATCTCTCTGTCTACCGTGTTCGATTTGTTTTTCCCCTCTCTGTCTCTCTCTCTCTCTCTCTCTCTCTCTCTCTCTCTCTATGTGATCTTGTCAGATAAGGATGGATTGAGGGAGGGAGAGTGGAAGAGAAGGAGAGAGGACGGGAGGGGAGGGAAGGGGGAGGAGAGACACGGTCCTCCAGCACGTGCTACAGTCTGCCCCCCCAGCCAATTACAACCAAACTCCCCCTCTTTCCAGCCTGCATTTGGGCAGCGGGAGTCCTGGAACGTGAGGCGATGCAGAGAGAGTGAAGGACAGAGAGCGAGATGAAGGATATATCTCATTTTCTATTCGCTCTTCTTCCTTTTTTCTGCTTGTGTCTTATCCTGCTTTTAGTCCCCGTCCTCCCTTTCTCTTCCTCTCTTTTTATCCATCCACCAATTAGCCGCTGCCAGCTTTTCACAGGCTCAGTGGGTTGTCTGTGTGTGGTGTGTGTGTGTGTCTGTGTGTGGTGTGTGTGTGTGTGGTGTGTGTGTGTGTCTGTGTGTGGTGTGTGTGTGTGTGGTGTGTGTGTGTGTGTGTGTGTGTGTGTGTGTGTGACAGAGCCAGACATTCGCTTCAGTAACAATAATACAATCACACATGCTTATC
Organism: Lateolabrax maculatus; assembly: GCA_031216445.1. Classification (NCBI taxonomy): domain Eukaryota; kingdom Metazoa; phylum Chordata; class Actinopteri; order Acropomatiformes; family Lateolabracidae; genus Lateolabrax; species Lateolabrax maculatus. The sequence goes on along the minus strand of CM062208.1, from coordinate 2,488,737 downwards.
TAAGTCTGTCTCGCAGGTGCTGATCTCCATCTAAAACGGGTTTAATGTCGGTTCTGGCAAACACACACACACACACACACACACACACACACACACACACACACACACACGCACGCGCGTATACAGAAAGAGACACAGAGTCGTCATGTATGGACAAAGAAATACAAACAACACACACATCTGATGCTGAACAGAGAGCCCGAAGGGAGCCTCAGGGTGCTTTGCGGCCATCTGCAGAGCTGCTCTTATTCTTCTGTGATGTCTGTGCGCTCGTATGCTTTCACGAAATGCGACATGAACAGAGTGTGTGTGTGTGTGTCCATTTTCACAGCAAGTTGGGAAGCGCCTCATTATAATTCTTCTCACACACACATCAGAACGGTGCGTGTCGACCTGTCAGCTATTTTTAACCGCCTCGCTTTACAAGAAACAGGCTATTTCCTGGAAACATACCAGTGCCCTGTAACTCTCTCTGATACCTCTCATGACTGGCAGAAAGAAAGTACGGATTTGATGCTGAGACCAATTACCGGAAGGGAAAATAATGATATTGTCTTTTTTCCATGTGTCTTCCGGCACATGCTTGGGCAGTTTTCAAGAGAAGTGGGTGGTGGGATGCAGAGTCTGTGTGTGTGTGAATGATGGCGTGCCTGGATGGATGGTGATGGCCTGATCAAATCAGAACGTATCTTCCCCCCCGCCACCGTTCGCCCACGCGCCAGAGCCGAAGGTCACAGTTCAGAGAGAAAACATCAGCCCACCAAATGGGGTAAAATCTCATTTGTTCATCTCTGAAATGTAACGACCGCTCATAGGTGCCGTCTGGCATCAACCTCCGACCCTATGAGTGACTCTTTGCGTTGTGTGTGTGTGTGTGTGTGTGTGTGTGTGGGTGTGTGTGTGTGTGTGCATGTGGTGCCTACCATCTGAGTCGATGCTGTTGAGCGCCGTAGGGGGAATGATGGAGACTTTGCACTGCCCTAGAGGGCACTTGCGAGGGTACAGGTCCATACAGGCCGTGTGCACCTAGAAGAACAACAGCAAATATGACGGAAACATTTACAACAACAATGACATAATTCCCCACGGGTACGGTGACATAAAATAATCATTTTACATGTTATCTGCCATTAAGATGTCTCCTTTTTTATTTTAATGGTTAATTTAACATCTTGTTAAGAAAAACCCTGGAACATACACAGTAATATGCACACATTTCCACACATACACACCGCAATATGTGGGCAAACAAAATACAATGGTACGTAGTGTAACTGTAAGTGCAACTGTGTGACTGATCAAGTCATGCAATAGGTTTAGACAAAAGGAGTTTATAAGGGGAGGAAATAAGCTATTGCTGTTGGTGAAAGCCTGGATTGCTCCAGTACCATCCATTCACTTTTTGCTGCTTATCTGACGACTTTGCCCCAAAGCCAGAGCCGGAAGAAGTTGCTCGACAAGTTCCGAAAAAAATGTTACGGATAGATCATGGTTAATGTAAAACAGTACTTCAGCCTGTAACAGGCATGTGTTAGTTAAATGTTATGTCCTATCTGTGGTTGCCAGCATGCCAAACACACAGTTGCAGTTACAAGCTTACATGCTGCAAACAATTAACAAAAACACAGTCATTTAGAAATATAAGACTATCAGGGCTCATTCAATGCTGAGACCATGCTTTTTTTGTTGTCTTAAATGTTCTGTGTGCCATTCAGTTTATCAGTTACTTGTATAATCTTAAGCCTGTTTAAATGCTAATGTAATTTACCAGGGGCAAATTAAGCATTTACAATGTGTGCCTATGTGACGGATGTCTTACCATAGCTTTGCACCAGAGGCAGCGCCAGTCCTGCAGTCTGAGGACGCTGCCACATGTCTTATCACACACGGCACACTTGGCACTGACAGGCAGGTTGCCTTCCAACCACTGGTGAGGCATAGCAATCTGTAGGTTCACACACACACAGTTCAAGAATGGGAAAGACTTTAGGAGCACGTTTCTCTTGTTTCTTTCTCTCTGCTTTCTCACTTATGGGACTCATAAATGCATGTACATGAAAAAGTTGAGTGCCTTTCAATAAAGAAAGAAATTCAGGAAAAACAAAATAGCTTCACACACAAACTTACCCCATCCTCATCCTCAATAATATCCTTCCCTATGGAAGCCAGGGTGGTCCATTTACAGTTGTTAGTGGCTCTGACAGCGCAGCGTTTATGGGCTTTGAATTTGCACACTGAAAAACACAAACAGTCAACACACAAATCAGTCTGATAATGTTTTCCATCTTTAACAGCAGTTAACATCACTCCGCAGCCTCATATTGTAGCACTATATTAGATGAATACAGCTGAGGAATAAAAGTGTTATTACAGTAAATGGTTATGAACAGAGCAGTGTTACGTTCTAAAATAAATTAATTTCTAATAAAATTTAGTTAATGATAATCCATAATCAGACACTACGGAGGTAATTTGAGAGATCAAGTTAAAAAGTCTCCAGGCTAATTGTACCTAAAATGCAAAATTTCATAGATTTCTATAGATTTTTCTTCACAAGCTGAAAAACACTGGACACTGATGCATGTTTCAGAAGCAGACACACCCCATGAAATACAGTGTTCTAATGAATCAAGCCTTAATGAGATATCAGTGGGCGTAATTACTAACCTCACTAAGCCTGTTCTGCACTTGCGTATCTGACAGACAGAAGCAAAGCGTGAGGACTTAGCTCCACATCACAGGTCTCAATCCGTTTATCTGTGACCAGCGACAGGAAGTCTACAGCCAGGCTAAGAAAGACCTAAACCCTGGACAGGCTGATCCATTTCCATATTAAAAGCTACCTGCCGTACTGCAGAGCAGGTGAAAGCAAATACCGGCTTCATATAATCAGCTCCACCATAATCCTCACTAGCCTCGTCCCGGTGCCTCAACACATCAGCAGAGCAGGAAAACGAGGACGAAGAAGACCGCACAGCCAATACTCTATGTTTTCCCTTCCACTCATTCATCAACACCACCCATCCTGTATAAAGGCAGACGGTTATCCATCCATATTCCATTATGGTTGATTTACCACCCAATGTATAGTTCTTACAGGGATGCTTACTCTTATTATTATAATTCTTTTATTCACTTTACCCTAACTCTTGCAAATACTTAACTATTCCCTATTTTAGCCAAAGATAATGAGGATAAATAAAGATCCTTCTGTATTTCAGTTAGTAACAAAGTCACTTTTCAAACTTTAACCTCCATCCCGTCATATACATCCGTCAAGGTTCACTCAGTATGCATGAGAAGAGAAGCAGTTACACATTTCACACATCTGACTCTAATGTGCTTAATGCAGGTTGCTCTGAATAAGAAACAAGAGCGAAATGTAAATATAGCATGAATATTTTCTAAGAAGACGTATAGACAGATGGACGTTGCTCTCGCCTGTTTCTCCATTAAGGACGAGGCACTTAGCAGACTCATGAATAATGTCTGAACCCTCGGGGGAACTTTGCTTCCAGCCACCCCACCCACCCTCGCACACACACACACACACACACACACACACACACACACACACACACACAGCCTTGTCATTAGGCAGTAGATATACAAACTAAGTCAAAGTCACATCCGGGAGCAACGATTGATGTTTCAATCAAGTCCACCACTAAATGCTGTTAGAGAGCATTAGCAGAACATTAAGAGAATTCAGAGGACATGATACCACTGCCTGTTAATGGCTGGGCCATATACCCTGAGCCACTGGAAGGACTGTGTGAGGGCGAAATCGAGACAGAACGGCAGGAGAGTTTGTGTGTTTGTGGCTAGGTAGCACAGATCAATCCCCACCGGCCGTCCCGCGCAGGAAATCGAAGGGAAATTCAAGCCGCGTTGATTGCTGTGAAACTGTTTGGCTGGCCGCTCTCCAAGTTTGATAGAGACGGCTTTTTTTCGTCTCCCTCTTTTCTAACATCCTCACATACTGTCTCTCATTGCCGCAGGCGACCTTCCCCTTCTCGCCGTCTCTCTCTCCGAGCCAGACATCAGTAGGCTCCTATGGGGTTGTACTGAATAACTTCAACGTGGATCTATTGCTATACGTCGATATTAGTAGTGAATAAAAACAGCTATAAGTTTATGAATCCATATTGAAAGAAATATGAGAGGGAATCTCTACCTTGAGTCCATGTTTTGATGAAGGTCCTGCAATCTCAATTCCACTTCCTATTGTTTGTTAAAGGAGTGTGTGTGTGTGAAGCTGATTTAGATCAAGAGTTAGATGCTGCTCTAATGACTCAGTCTTTTTCTCTCTCTCCGTCTCTCTACGTCTTTTTCTTTTGCTTTGTGCTCTGGATGTGAGAGGGGCTCATTGTAGGGGATAATGAACGCTGAGTGGAGAGGCTCTCACTGCCTTCACACATACACACCGAACCGTGCACGACCGCAGGCCGAGTTTGCACGCGCATTAGCAAAATTAGAAGGAGAGGATATGCAGATGGTGCTCATTAAGGTCTGCCGCCTGTCCCTGACACTTTACACCAGCTAAGAGAATAGCAAAAAAAAGAAAAAGCGTCAACCTCCCATGTCAACCCCTTTCCTCTTAACACCCCACTTCAATGTTCTTTCACAGATGAGGTGAGGGGACGTGGCGTCATTCGCAGGATCCATTAACAGGTTTTTTTCCCGTCAGGCGTAAATGGAGAGATGTGAAATGCTAAAAATTGAATTTAAATAGCCTGAGTCAACCCAGTATGACATAAAGGCATATGGATGCAGAGCGACATATATTCATTATAAGTGTGTGCAGCTTTAATGGCAGTTCACCGCTAACTGCGTTCACTCCCTCTACTTCAACCTAACAGTTTGATGGACATCCCACTCCACAACCCAGAGCATTTCAAAGACTCACGCTGGCTCCGGTATATCCAATCTGCCTCACTTGGACAAAGAATTTTCTCACTTAAATGACTCACAAGTCCTTACACAACACATTCATATATCTCCCTAAAGTAAGTATAGACCTGCCAGCTCCCAGGCTTGTGGTTCCAAAATGATCTGTTGCAACGCCACAGCATATTTGATATATAAACAGAGAATGCATCTATGAGGTGAAATGAGTGAGGGCTGCTTCAAAAGGCCACGGATTAAAAGGGTGTTACGTAAGACAAACACTGTGCGTATACTTGCAGTAAGCATGTGTGGTGGTTTGCACATGACACCTACCTTCGCAGGAGAGGCCGTGAGACGTGACCCCGGACAAGCTGTCTTTACAGACGTTGCAAAAGGTGGGCCGTGCATGGGAGCAGGCGTACCAGTTGTGCATCCCTGAGAAATGTTCCACATTAAACTGTGCCGTCTGGCAAAGGAAAGGTTAAAACAGGTTGGCAGCACTGGGATGGCAGTCACAGAAAGGCAAGCACAGTGCACTACATCATCATGGTAATACAGTATACAATGACAGATCTGCTGTAGGTTTCATAATTACTGTTACTGGTTGTTTTTGAGAGAATTACCATTATTTAACATGAAAAATAAGAATAAACAGGAAAAAATGCAAAACATTTGTCCACCTGTTTCCAGCAGCTCACACAAATCAACAGTTCATTCATTCCTTGTGTATTACCTTCCCCTAATAATAATAACACTCATCTCTCCCTTAATGTCTGGTCTTACTGCTCTATGGGAGCCTCATGACGACACTACATGTGAAGCTGCCTGGCATAAGGAAACAACGCAGCAGGACGTACATCAGGACTACACGGGAGAATCCCTCTTCTAGCTGACAGTCATTACTGTGACTCTGCTGCACCCCTGAATTTACCGAAGTGACGCCGGGTCAGGAAAATTGGATGCTTCTATACGCATTAGTGTACGTAGAGACCCCACGGCGGAGCACAAGCTGATGTGAGTGTACTGTACGAGCGTGGGCGTTGCGTCTGCAGTAGTTGGCGCAGCCCTGGATACAGTTTGTGTTTCATAGAAGTAGAATTTGTAACAGGTGCTTATAAACTGGGACGCTCGGACTCTTACAGTGCTGCATAAGAGAGCACAGCAATTAAAAGCTGTTATGTTGACATCTTGGCAGGGATGTGTGTGTGTGTGTGTGTGTTTGTGTGCGTTTGTGTGCGCACACATGTGTACTCGTGGTGTGTGAGCTCTGGGGGTGCTGCTGCATTGCAGTGCAGTAAAGGGGGTGAGGGATGGGGTCTTATATAAGATTTCCCTCCCAAATCAAAGCCATTAAAATGCAGTACTGCTTTCTTCCTGCGCTCCCCTCCTCCCTGTGTGCTCGCCACAACCCGTCACTGTCAACACTCTGCCCAGATTCACATTTCTCTCACATCTTTTGCTGACAGTCGAATATTCTACATGGTTGCGGTCCGTTTGATGAAAAATAAATAAATAATAAATGTCACAATGGCACATAAGTCGACAGTTGGCCTGTTTTCTTGATTCCTCCAGAAACCCTGTCCTGGATAACAAAGACTCGCATTAAGATGGTGCTGTAAGTGACTGGCCAGCGGACAATCGCTCCCCGTTTACGTGTAATCAAGTGAGTCAGAAGGGGGTAAAAGAATTGGGCTGTTGCTGAAAAGCGCAGGTGCTTTGTGACGGACAGCTTTGATGCTGTGTGAGCGTCTTCTCTGCTGTATCTCGGACTGTGGAGTTGTACAACTGTGACTGTACATGTCATCCCTGTCCTTGCTGGTGCTTTGGGGCTCTGAATTAGAACATGAGTGTGTTGCTTCTGCATAAACAACTTCTTGGTTCCCACGTTGCCTCCAGTGTGCTGTATATTCTGCCACACAACATGCAACTCCTATTCCAGGTACACTTCACACACCCATCTGGGCTCACCACTATTCTGAGAACACCTTTTTATTTATTTATTTTTTTTAATAACCATGCAATACTAACAGGAGATATTCTCTTATAGGAACATCATCGGATAGGAATATTTGGTAAAAACAGCCTCCAAAAGAGGATACGCCTAAACAAAGATCTATTGTTCCTGCAGCACTATCTCCTAACACTCCCTATCTCGCTCTACAGTACACACAAACTCACACGGATCTGTACATGTGTTGCTTTCAGAAGAAAAAAAGAAGGGGGGTCCTTACCTCGTAATGCTCTCTGGACTGGACGGACTTCAGGGAACTGATCCAGTCCTCCATCTCTTTCCTGTTTTCGGCGCAGAGGATGAGCCTACGGAACGGAGTGATCACCTGGAGGGAGAGCGAGGGATGCGAGCAGTGAGTGACTGACTGAGACTGATACTGTGGCTGAAAAGAGAGGAAGAAAAATGTTTCCAGCGCTTTCCTCCTCAGCCGGCGGTGCCACTGAGAGGAGGGAGCGCTCGGCTCTGTCTTTAAGGGAGCGAAAGGATGAGAAGCCCCCTCCCTCCTTCCTTTCTCTCTCTTCTCATTAACTCTAGCTCACTCAACCTCTAACACCTTCTTGAGTTAGTCTTTTGCAGCACTTTTTTTTCCTCTTCCTCTCGCTCTTAGCTCTTCATGTTGCTTTGAGGCAGATATGTGCTGACAGGCGAAGCGCCTCAGTAAAGGCTAAGAGCTCCCCCCCCCCCCCCTGTATGCGAGTGTGTGTATATGTGTGTTTAAAGGACGGTCTCCCTGTAGATAACCCCACAGACATACATACAGCAGCCTTTCAACACCACATCACTTATTTATGCGCCCTCATCTCTTCTTGCTCTCTGTCTCTTTCTAACTCAACATGTCCTCATGTTATCACTATTCACCTTAGAGAGAGAAGTGAGGCTGCAAACAGGCACTGTTAACACACACACACACACACAGGCAATATAACACTAATCAATATTCACGAACTAGCAGTGATGCTGGTGTTTGCTGTTTTTGATTGATTACAGTCTTGCGTAGATACCAAATATTTAAATACACGTACTCTTTTAAATGTCCTCTGAATTTGAAGAAGTTTGACACAGCTTGTTGCTGTTGTAACATGACATTGTGAAAAATTGCAAGCAATTTAATAGGTTTTAAGATATTTACTAAACTACTACTACTAAAATTTTTCTGTGTATTGTGGCTTTTACATTTTTTACATTTACATACAGCTGATTAGGATCTGATGCAGGGTTGTTTAAAATACATATTGCACAAGTCTGGAAAGCAACAGAGCGCAAAATAACTTGGAATACTGGTTGAAGAAAAAACTTTTTTCTTTCCTACTGTGTCATATTAGATAAAAAGCGCAGTGTTTTCAGCTTAGCAAAAAAGATCAGTGATAGAATAAAAAAGCCTCTTGGAGTTATAACAGAACATGAAAGTTCACCGCTCTTCTTCCATTTACAGTACAAAACCTCAAAGTGGCCCTTTGGTACATACAGGCAAAAGAAAGGGGACAGTAGAATAATAGATACAGTAATACGTTTATACAGCACTTACAAGATGGGGAGTGGTTAAAAACTTTGAAGGGTAATGAATCTCCCATTTTCTGGTCTGTTTATTCTCAGCTTTACTGCTCGCTGCACACAGTTTGTTGTGTTTCTTATCCTCCCACAAAGTGCTCATTGATTCTTCGACACACCGTTTTGGGCCAGCTATTCACCGTAATTTGAAGCCGTACATCCAGCTGCTGGGGAGGTTCCTTCTATTATTGAATTACGCCCATTTTCGGCAATAACCGGATAAAATCTGTAACTGTGCAATCCACAAATCCTGCAGACTAAACACACATCCATTAGTCAAATAAAAATGGAGTGAAGCGGTGAAAACAGTGAAGGACATTGTATTTTCCTTCCCGTGAATGAGTCTATGACAAAGTATATCAGTGTTTCAGAGGGATATTCCACTCCCCCCCCCCCCGTTCACCCCGTTCACAGGCCTGTTTAGACCAGCAGCACCTGAGGCTTTAACAAGGTGTGGAAAACAGCAGGTGCACCCACATCACCACGTGCACGTGCGTGTGCATTGTGTGTATTGTGCATGAGTGTTTGTGTGTGTTGTGGGGGGGGGGGGGGGGGTTAAGATACATCTGCTGTAACGCTGCTTTTCTTCCTGCATGAAGGCCACTGTTGCTCTGCAGATAATGACATATCTACATTACTAAATAGTTAATGTTATTTACTACAGAACTAAATGTCACGAACTCAATGTGACCACGGGTGCACATTGAATTTAAATGATGGGGTTTCCCTTTTGTTTGTATTTGGATCGCAGATGGTATGTTAAAGATGTCACCCCCAAGTCATGTGCATCCTTCGTCAGCCATTTTGGAAAATGCGCAACTTTTTCTCATAAATAATAAAATATGTGACTATTAGCTGCAGCAGTTACAGTTTATTTAGCAGTTTCAAAAGCAGTTTTCATAACCTTGCTCTCTGTTTATAGCTTGTGAGACTGACAGAAGTGTCTCTGTGGGAATCCCTCTGGGAAGAATGCAGACCAACAATTTGGCTAAATACTTAATTGAGGCAGCATTTTTTCCACAATGAATAGAACTGTTGTCATTTTGTTCACGTTGCATTCATGAAATCTCAGATCCCACCGATCAAATGTTGCTCAACCGTCCTGCATCCTGATCTGAGATGAGGCCGATTTTACGCTGATTTGATGCCGCTCAGGTTTTTTAGAACTTAACTGATCTGAACACAGGTCAAAAAAGGTGACATATTTGTTTCCAGTCACACTTGAGAGACACCGGTACAGGTTGCTTTTGTTTTAATTTATTATTTCATATTAGGAAATATCTCAAAAGGCGGTAAGGAACCACAGGTTTGTAGCACTATCAATCAATTACAGAAAGCTGACACTCGTGGATATTCTGTTGTTTATTTATTTATTTTTTTTGTCAGTGATTATTATTATAATTTTATTAAAACAGTTTTCTGTACGGTCTCTTTGGTGTATAGCATCTCGAGCTGAAATCCAGTTCCCCGATCAATCACCTTTATCATCTATCCCAAGACCTCGGATCAATATCAGCGTATGCCTGAGTACTGAACAGTGTCCTGGGAGACGGAAAGAATACAAAACAAGTCGTGTCATCATATTTTCTCATCTCTTCCCTCGCCCTCCCTTGATATTAAAACTAATCAAGTTTTTCTTTAAGTAAGTGGAGACAACTCCCAGATTACTGACTGTCTGGTGCTGGTGTGTGTGTGTGTGTGTGTGTGTGTGTGTGTGTGTGTGTGTGTGTGTGTGTGTTTGCGATGCGCACGTTTAACTCCCAAACAATCAGCCATTTACAATCTTTCAGCATGTACAACACGAGTAAATCTACTGTACTCCCTCTCTTTCTCTCTTCAGAGGATTGTGTTTTTCACCGCCATTAATCACAATACAGTTTACCACCAGGAGCTGCAAGGATTAGTGTGTGTGTGTGTGTGTGTGTGTGTGTGTGTGTGTCAAGCATGTACATGGGCAAATTGATCCCTTTGGACATAGATCATCCTGTCTCTCTGCTGACGTGCTGTGTGTGTGTGTGTTTGTGTGTGTCTTGGTTCTGAAACGTGGTAGTGATAAGATTGGTTGCCAGGGGAAACAGGAACGGCTGTTTCCAAAAATGGCTCTAGGCATCCCTCAAGTGTGGAAAACCTCTCTTGATGACTGACCTTCAGAGCTGAATATATCACGTGTGTGTGTGTGTGTGTAATGACAAGTGACATCAAGAAGTGGCTCTCTGATCAACATCTACATCCCTAAACAAAGAGCGCGTGTAATCGTGAGCCTCATTCGTTGTTATTTTTGGTGGAGATGCAACCACCAAGGATGAACTGACAGTGAGGGACACCCGTCACTGTTTACACACACACACACACACACACACACACACACACACACACACACACACACACACCCACAGACACACACACACACGGGCACATGATTGGTGACAGTGGTGCACAGATGCTGTATCCACTGGGACCTGCAGCACAACAGCAGAAGAGGAGGAACAGAACTGTGACAGCTGCTGCCTCCCTGCGACACACACGCACCCGCTCGCACCTCGTTACCCATCGGTCTGCGGCGCAATATTCACAACACAACCCAACAACGAACACGACTCGGAGCCGAGTTTCCTCTAGACTCATTTTCATGGATTTCAAGTGGACGGTGATAAGCGAGCCAATCCAATAAGAGAGGCGGTGCATCCCTGCAGAGTCTGTAATGAGTTTAGGGTGCGGGCTGGGCTGAGCGCTCCCCTCACGTGGACCTCAAGGTGCTCCCTCACAGCACCACACATATCCAGTCACACACAGAAACAACACAAGATGTGAACACCGGACGGATCAGCTGGTCACACACATTATAGCCAACATATACTCACACACAGACGCTTTCACACATGCAGTTGTTTTTAACCTGATTGTGTTTTTATCCAAGTTTGTGTAGTTGCTTTATCCCTTTCTCTGACTCCTGCTATTCAATTCTTGTGACATGTAAGTCTCCCCAGTGTGGCCGGTGGATCCGAGCTCCTCCAGGACCCAGCAGAGGCATGCGTGCACGTCACATCTGCAGAGCTCCTGTACATGGATGAGCAGAAACCGCTAAACAGCTTAGCAGTGGCCTGAGTCAATCGCTCTCCTTCAGACAGTCCAACCGAGCGGCACCAACCTGCACAGGGGACGCCAGCAGCATCGCTCATCCTCAGCGGCCGACGCACAGACACACAGACAGACACACAGACAGACAGATGAGGACTCTGGTTATCACTCTGCACGGTCACAGCCCGGCGCTGCAATGCTTCCTCTGCAGTGGTATGTCTCCCCCCTCCCTCCCTCCCTCTCTCTCTCTCTCTCTCTCTCTCTCTCTCTCCTGGTCTCCCCCTGTCGGTGCGCGTGACTGCGCCCCGGGGTTCATGCATTACAGAGATTTTACGGCAGGTGAACCACCAATCAGCGCGTCGCGTTACTTTTGTTTTTATATTTGAATGCCCCCCCCCCCCCCCCCCGTGCCTCGACCTCGCTCTCCTCCTCCGTTCCTCAGGGAGTGACATCACTCCAGGATCTCCTCCACCTTCCTCTCCATCAACCCTCCCTCTGTCAGTATATCACCCCACCGTACTTCCCTATTTGCATCTTATCCCCCCCTTACCTCTCTCTCTCCCTCCCTCCTCCTCTCGCCATCTTTAGCGGGATGCTGATGCTCATCCTTCATTGCGGTGCAGCATCACACGCACGCAGTCACAACTGCACGCGCGTAATCTTATGTCTGAATATGGCGCGTTAAGCCGTCCGCGCGCTCACTGAAGCGTTTCAAGACGTTTCTAAAAATAGCCCCGTGTCTCTCCTGCCCCCCCTCCCCCCTTGTGTTTCTTATTATAGCAGCACCCCGGGGGGAGGAGGGACGTTTATAGCAGGGACAGGGCACTACTACCGCGGCTCTCTCGCTGTCTGTTTGCATCCTGGTTGCTCATAATACTCGTGTTGGTTTCTCCTCCACCTCCCACACGCTCCCGGCTCAGCTGCTCATTCTTCCCGAGTACAAGCCTCCATTCACAGCACTTGTTTTTGTCCCAGTAGATGTGCCATGACGGGCAGCATGTGATGGAAAACACAAGGACCAGAATGCATTAAAGTGTCATCTAAATATAACTAGGACTGACATTTTCATGTGCACAGTGTGCCAGGTGAGAGATTGGCCTTGAGGGGCAAATCCTGGTTTCTTGTAAATCCTGAAGGATCTCCCGCTGAATGCATAATGGCAGAGTTGTCAATCAAAGGGGTGCTGTTGTCTAACTGACCTTGAACTCTGACCTGCATAGTCTGTAGTAAATATTCACAAAGGACTCCAAAATATGCTTTCCTGCCAACAGGTAACTTTGATGCCACTGACATCTTTATCTGTTAAACATAAAGCCACATTTAGCAGATGGTGAGCTTAGCTCGGCAAAAAGACTGGAAACAGCCCGGCTCTGTCCCAAGGTCACAGAATCTGACTACTTCTCGGCTGGGACCAGTAACTTCCTGGTGTCCTGGACGAGGAAGAGCTCGGCACATCGCTGCCTGTAAAATGTCAAATTGTCATTTTTACACTTCACTTTTTGTACAGATTAAACAAACAAGGCGTAAAATGTTAATTCAGCAGCGTGTGTTACCTTCAGATGAAGCCATGCTCACTATTTGGTCCCTGTTTCCGGTCTCCATGCTAATCTTACTCGCTCTGGGCTGTAGCGTCACATTCAACAGACACGACACTGATCTCTGACTGATCTTCTCATGTATCTCTCCACCCGGAAGAGTATAAGGGAATTTCCCAAAATGCTCTTCCTTTAACACTAATCCTCATTCTTCAACATCTGTCGGACCAATAATAATAATCATTTCAGTAAATCAAGATGCCACTTCTGTTCTGTGGCTCAGAAACTAAACCAGTCAGCCATCCGAACCTGAAACTCTTGAACCAACCAAAAACACTAAAGAAAGAAAGTCGCATCTTCGTACTGAGCCGAAACAGAATATATCTTAATGATATCTTCACTGCACTACAGACCCGATGTTACCGTGGCTCTGTGCGTGACCGCCATGCTGAAACGCAGCACGTTTGTGTGTGTGTGTGTGTGTGTGGCTGTAAAGACTGCAAGATGCACTCACCGTGAAGCTGTTGTTGACATTCTTCGTGCTGGACTCTGCAACGCTGGCATCCGACAGGTCCACCTCGTCAAAGATAAGGGACTGCACACAAGGCGAGGTGTGGGGAGGGAGAAAGAAGAGGGAAGCCCCAGGAGGAGAACGGAGAGACAGAGGGCACAAAGAAGAACAAGAGAATCAGCCTTTGGACAATCTTTTCAACACTGACCTTAGCTTATTGTCATTTATACTAGGGCATGAAGAGAACTGTGGTTGGCTGTGAGAGGAATGTTGTCAGGCTGCAGCAAAGCAGGCTTAAAATGAACAGGTGAAACCTCTCAATATCAAATGGAAGCTACAGCAAGGGACATGAAAAGGGCAGCGTTTAAAAGGACAAATATCAAATACGTAACCAACACTCTTGTTAGTATCAGTTACTTCTATTTTGGGTCTATTATGAGGAGCTGCAAGCTTCAGATAATGCAAGACTTCCCAAGCACTCCTCGAGGCTGGAAAATGGCACTAATGAGTGTGATTTATATCCTGTAATTTTCCGAAAACGGGACAATGTAAAGGGAAGCTTGATTGCAGGGTTTAGTAAAAATAAAGGAAACAGCAGATGCCGGTGTTCTGGCCCACACATGTCACGGAGGGCAGCACGTTATGGTTAAACAAACCTAAACCAGACCGTGTGGGAAGTTATTTTTATGACGGGGATACGGAAATTTAAACTCGCCTTGTAAGAAGAGTTGTCATCCTGTGAGACACTTGTTAACCCCTTCAGACCTAAATATCTTCCACTCTAAGGAACCGGCCCGGATACTGATGCTTCGGACGTGAGATGACAAATCAAAGATGTGGCCAGTAGTTCATACGTCTGAGACCAGGCTGAGGAACTTCTCCACTACGTCGGTTTCTTCCATGAAGTCAGTGAGAAAATATGCACAAGTCTTACCACTGATTCTCTTTGAATATCTGTATTACAGTTGAAATTGAATGTATTATATCACAGTTTGTGCCTTTTGCAGAGTTGATTCTTGAATACAGAATCCTCCTCCTCATTCGCTAAATTAAGCACAGTGACATTTCTGGAATTTCTTAATTTATGAGTTCAGAATCCTTAAATATTATGGCCTAATAACTTAGAAATGTAACTGATATTATAAATTATTAAAATACGAAAGAAATCACTTGTGCTACCTTTATAACGCATTGGAATACAGTCATCAGCCTCCTGTTTAGGATATTATAGATAGAAATCATGAAAACATCTTACACTTGGTGAATTTATGCTGTTAAAATTACACCCACTTCAAGACTGAATATTTGAAAGGCAAACTTCCTGTTTTGTCTGCCTTGCTTCACTCTGCCAACTTGCAAGTCAAATCTTGACATCTATTATTTGTTGAGTGCATTCTCATTGGCTGAAATCAAGTAATATCTGATGTCTTTTGCAATGAACGTGTCTGAAGGGGTTATTCACGTGTGGAGGAAAAAAACGACAGCTCAAAAACAATCAATCCAATTTGTCTGGCCGTCCAAAAGATAACTCGGTTTGTTCCATCTGCCGGGAAAAGTACGACACACCACAACACAGCACCACTTTAAACCTACACTGCAGTGTTTCCCTCTCGAGTTTCCTTTGTTTTGACTCTGGACCTAAATGAGAATAGTGCTGCTAACAGGACGGTGAATGTTGATATGTTTTATTGGATTTCTATGTGGTGGAGGAGCTGGAGCCAACTCTATGCAATATAGCCAACAGACAGACAGACAGACAGACAGACAGACAGAGAGGAGAGCCAGAGCCTACAATCAGGGACATGATATCCTAACAGATCTGTGAAGCGTAAGGCGCCCGGCTGAGCTCTTAAAGAGCCGCGGGCCAAAAAACCCGATGCCGTCAAAGGAATGCCCTCTGACTGTGTGTGTGTGTGTGTGTGTGAGTGTGTGTGTGTGTGTGTGTGTGTGTGTGTGTGTGTGTGTGTGTGTGTGTGTGTGTGTGAGTGTGTGTGTGTGTGTGCGTGTGTGTGGGAGGAGTGAGCGGCTGCAGCTGTCAGAGGGAATGCCCAGTTAACGGCGCTCTCCCCAGGTCTGGCTGGAGAGGGACACCAGCCAACGCTTGCTCTGTGTGTGTGTGTGTTTGTGTGTGAGTGTGTGTGTGTGTGTGTGTGTGTGTGTTTGTGTGTGAGTGTGTGTGTGTGTAGGGGGAGCATGTGTGTCAGCACTTCCACATATGTCTTACAACTGCGTGTGAATGTGCGTACCGAGTGACGGCCGAGAGGGCCCAAGTATGAATGGCATGCCAACACAAACACTGCCCCCCCGTTACAGCGCCCTTGGCTGCTATACCATTGCATCACGTGTCCGTATGCATGTGTGTGGTTACTTTCTACAGTTCTTCTGACACACTCCTTCTTCCCCCTCTCACTCGCCACCAGCCCAACACACACACACACTTGTATATGTGTGGGCACACACACTCGACTGTCTTGAGGGGAAGCTGTAATGAAAGCTGACAGTGAATGGTGGACAAAGGCAAGCATCCAGACCCTGTGTTACCCATAGATCCAGAGCTTATAGCTCAGCGGCTGCATCTCAGCAGCCTCAACAAACCTCCTTCCCTCCCTCCTCCCTTTCCTGTCTCCTTTCCTTCGTTTTACACCAGGCCATGCGTGTTGTTTTACTGTTTCTACAATCCATAAATCCTACCTATGTCTGATCTTTAACTGGCTGCCTTGTGTGTTCAAATCAGGAAGGAGAGGAGAGGAGCTTCTAGGACGAACTGCGGTGCTGAGATGCTGCCTCCCTGATGGATCAATGAGGAGGTCAGGCTTCCTAAGCACAGGGCAGCACAGCCAGCCAGGCCACCTCTGAGACACCAGAGTGGACGGACATGTAGCGAACGGGCACTTATCTACAGAGGTTAATGTCACTGTCTGGCCATGACGGAGAGAACTCACTCATAAGGTTCCAGTTATAAATCACAAATCTGTACCATAACATACCCAGCAACATAAAGTATTTATATTACTTCATTTGTTTTTTCATTCTTCCAGCATGGCCATCGAGAGACTTTAAGCTGCAGGGAAGGAAAAGCAGCACACGGTGTAAAACAATGAAAGCCACAACCCTGTCGAGTTGGCTCAACAAGATAAACTGATCCAGGCGTGGCCTTACAGTTTGTACACGTGTGTTTTGCTACCCTACCTGGACTTATATCCATATTATTTACAGTGCATTCATGTCATGCGGTACTGAAAAGTTCTGGACTTGCAGCAATTGTTCACCTCTTCCAAACATGTTGGGATGCGTGGGAAGAGCTTTACTTCCTCTATCATGTCATTTTGCATCTCATCTTTAAAATGTTCAACCCTCATTGAGTCGATATATCTCTCCATGTTAAGATACTGAGCCTGTTTGGGCCAGTGGCACCGCATGGCATGAAAGCAGCACTATCAAGTATAGGTGAGCGAGGTAAGTAGGGAATGGTTAAGCTGGCCCCTGGCCCCTGGCCCCTGGCTGTGCTGTGCTGACCCGAATTCTCACTAGGCCTTCCTCAGATCCGCTGGCACCCAGAGGCGGGGGGGAGCGTCGCGCGCCCGTCCAGCACACGGACAGAACTCGCCAGCACACGCGACTCCGGGACACTCTGCGCAGCGCCCGCTCCTGCCAGCGTGCCAGGGCGCTGCCAGACTAGAGCCGCGCACACACACGCATACACACAGGCGCACACACACACGGTCCAGACCAGGCAGGTTAGGTCAGAAGCAAAGGGGAAAGAGATGTCAACAAGAGTTCAAATGTTAAAAACAAAAGTGTACTTAAAATGAAACACAGGTGTACATAAAGCCTGGGTATCGTTGAAAAATAAATATATAAATCAATTTAAGTGATAAAGGAAGGGAATTATGGGATCTAACAAAATGTTATCTGGATCAAAGTGATTAATATGATCAATATCAGTATCAGAAAGTATCAGGCTATAAGAGCGAGCTGCTGTGCAGCAGATGGATTACATTAAATATTTCAACAAATATGACGGTATACAGCCAGCAACAGCCGGGTAGCTTAGCTTAGCATAAAGACTGGAAACAGGGGGAAACTGCTAGCCTGGCTCCATCCAACGATAACTAAATATGTCTTCCAGCACCTCTAAAGCCCACGAATCCACACGGTATATCACCAGGCCGAGGCTCCAGGAAGTTACTGGTCCTGGCCAAGAAACAGTCTGGCACGTTACCGACATGATGATTTTACGCTTCGGTTTTTCTACAGATCAAATAAACAAGATAAGCAGTTACTCAGGGAGCTGCAGAGCTGCTGGAAGGTGGATTTGGTTCCTTTCCAGTCTTGGTGCTAAGCTAAGATAAGTGGCTGCTGGCTTCAAGTTTACCGCACTAGAGTCGTATCAATCTCATCTAACCGTATTTCCCAAAAGGTGGAAATATTCCTTTAAAACGGTCTGCTTGACTCCGACCCTCTAAAGGCTTCGTCTCCGGGCACGAAAACAAAGTCATTTGTGGGATTAGACGACAGAAATTGGAGATGGACACTAAGAGCAGTTTGAGTCAACGTGTAGACAGAAGACTCGCTCACCTGTGGCCCCTCGTGTATGTGTGTTGCATGGGGACACAAAGGGAAGCCTACCTTGGCATCTTTGGCGTAGTAGAGAGTTCGGCCTCTCAGCTTGAAGTAGCGCTTTTTCCACCTCTGAAACGAGCTGGTCTGTTTCAGCAACAGTCCCTCCTTTATACTCGTCTGGAGGGGGAGAGAGGACACAATAAAAATACAGAATAAACGTTTTATGGGGCCTCGTATCAGTGGAAGGATCCATCAGAAACTAACACAAAGCCCCAGACACTGCACACCCTCTTGTATTTATCTACAGGAAACTGTCAAGATAAAAAGAGTGTACTGTTTTTGTGTGTGTGTGTGTGGGTGTGTGTGTGTGTGTGTGTGTGTGTGTGTGTGTGTGTGTGTGTGTGTGTGTGTGAATCTGAGCACCAATTTTATGCATGGGAGACAAGGAATAGGCCAGAAAGTGGAGAAGAAAGGAAACCCATTACACACACACCACCCCTCATTTCTCTTAAGAGCTATAAACACACATCACTCTCACTCAACCCCTTCCCCTGGGCCAGAGAATAAAAAGAATAAAAAAAAAAGAACCACAGACATAGAAGGAGAGAATGACAGAAAATAGAAAGAGGAGAAAAAAGGGCAAGGACGGCATCCCATTGACTTCTTCTGCTTCTGTTGGACTCGGAGGAACTCGACTAAACCCAAATACGTCCTCCAACATCCAAAAAGAGGGTCACACCATCAATGTTCCACACAGCAGGAACATTTCATGGTAATTTTGAAAGGAAGACAGAGGAGGAGGAGGAGGAGGAGGAGAAAAAATGTAGTATAGAATAGCAAAGGTGAGAGATGGGGATGATGAGGCAAAGACGGAACAGAGTGGAGAGTGAAAATGGACTAGATTTTTTCTTTTTAAACCTAAAAGAATGATGGAAAGACAGAGAAAGAAATAAGCTCTCCCTGTCTCCTGTAAAGCCAGTATGTATGTGTGTGTGTGTGTCACATCAAATCAAACCATCCCTCCATGTGCCACACAGTACACACACTCATCATCATTACAGCCGCCATCATCTCGCACACATTAACACACACACACACACACACACACACACACACACACACACTGGACATACAGAGCAAATACGTTGAGACGTGGAACGGCGGACCACGGAAAAGATAAAAACGCACACAAACGCACACAGATGGAAATGCTGTGTGGAAGAACATCATTTTCTCTGGGCACACAGAGGAGAGGTGGGACACACACACACACACACACACACATGCAGAGGCTATTTATAGCAAAGGAAGGCTGCTCTCTAAGGGGAGAATTACAAACAGAGACAGAGGCCTGAAGCTGACATCCTGCCCACCAGCTGTGTCAACTTAAACACAGAAAACACTGCTGTAGAATACACACTATACACACACACACACACTGGCATGTCACAGTGGATGAAGCCGCCATATACAGAGTCATTACAGCAGATTATATAGATTATAACAAAAAGAGGTGAACTTGTTGGGACTGAAGTGTTACTTTTACTGCTTCACTAAAGGAGCGGTTATTAAGGGCTTGGTTCACCCTAATTACAAAGACATATTTTCTCAATTACCCCTTGTGGTGTCTGGGCACGTTGATACTGTACAATTGGTTTTTATTTGTGAAGGTTTTTTTTTTTTTAGATATCTTTCTCTGAGATTTCTGCCTCCACACTCATACAATGGAGGTGAATGTAAATTACATTTGTTTTGCCCAAAATGTTGAAATCTCAACAACAACCACCACCACAACACCAAAGTGTCCTTGTATTAAGATAAAAGTATATATCTTCTCGTCTCTCATCTCGAGTGTGAGGATTTGCTGCTTTTTCTTTGCCATATATGATGGTAAATTTAATATCATTCTGCCATTTTACATTGTACAAATAATTATTAAAAATAGTTCGTTGTAGTCCTGGTTTACATAGCAACTATTTGCAAAAAAAAAGATTCTTAACGTTATTTCTTTTCCTTAAATCTCATTGTTCAGTGCTGCAAGCAACAGGCAGATATCTCAAAACCTGCCGAATGAGACTGAAACTGGAGTATCTGCACGGCTGAATACCAGTTGAGGTAAGCAAGAGTGTTTTTCTCTAATTTAGGTGAAGCGATCCCTAAGGGGAGCACTCCAGTGATGTCGTATTGCACTTTACTAAAGTCAAAATCAAAGCAGCAAAGGTATCCTGACTTTTAGTCCCTTGTTTAGTTGAAGCTCCAAAAACACCGGATCCTGCAAATCCCCAAACGCAACTCGATAGCAACTTTCATTAAACCCTTCCAGACTGGTTGAGGCCAGTCAAACTCTACTGCCCCAGTTTGTAACGCACACATCACAAGGTCATTGTCTTAGACTTTAAAAATCTCTCTCCACAGCACTGTAACTGCCTTCTCCGTGACTAGTCAATTGACTTTGACATGAAAAAGTGAAAAGAAATAGTGCCCCTTTTAAGAGGGTCCTCGATATAATTCAAGGGGCTGCTTGTAAAAAGTAAGGACTTCTTTAGTTTAAGAGCACTACAATGATGGCCTTGCATTTAAAATTAGGCCTGTAGCAACAAAAATCTTCCCATAAATGATGACTGAGGGGGGGGGAAACACGACAGGAAGAGGACACGCTGCAAATTGTCCTATACAGCTGTCTACCTACGTTAATTCCCTGCTTCCCTTTCCGTAGGTACGGCCTGAAGACCAAATTCCTGCGGTGGATTAAGGTGAAGTACCTCACCGCTGACTTCCCTATAAGGACTTGGCTTTACTCTGACTACAATCAAAGTGGGACTGAAATCCAGCAGCGAGTCGGATGAAGTCATTCCCCTCGTTTGGATGCGTGGAGAACACAAAAAAACGCTGTTTTGAGATAAAAAACACTTGCGCAAACGTACACACATGCTGCGGGCTGTTCGATGAGCTGCTCGGACGGCCTAATCCGACCGGAAGAGGGGGAGCACGGTGACGACTGAGGGGCCAAATGAACGCCGCATGACTGACTGAGACAAACACACACAGAGTGGGTAACTGACTGTTGAGTCATCACACAGCAGAGTATGAGCTCCACTAGTATTGACACCGGCACTTAATGTCTATTTGTATCTATGGGAAAAACACCCTGTTACCACCTACAGTGTGCAGCGGTTGCTCTGGTGCAGCAACCGTGTGTTTACAGCAAACTGAATTCCTCACAACCTTGTTTGGACTGACAGCGACCACACCTGAAGAGAAACTTTCAGACTCGAAGCAACCAAAAGTTTCAAAGTGGAACTTTAATCGTCTCTGCCCAGCCGGAGCAGCAGGAGTGACTTTGCTCTAGTTGGATGTTCTATTTTCTATTTTGTCCCTCCTTGGCCTCTATAGTTCCTTTCCTTGTCTTCATCTCCTTCCTGTTGCCAAGTAGGCCAGAAGTGATCTATAAATAGTCCTTCTGCTCGCCTCTGTGCACTGCTCCTCTCTTCTGCTAAATTGTGAGACAGAGAGAGCCGGTCCTGTGCCAGAGAGAGAAAATGAGTAACCTGAGCACCGTGTACCTTACACCCACACTCTGCCCGGCCACTGACGGGGTGACACACACACACACACACACACAAACACACACACACGCTTATACAATGGACAAAGGCACAGGCCGTTCGAATGAGTCCAGCAGCTGTGGTTGGTGGATAAGAGCAGAGCAGGAGTTCCCTGAAAGGCTAAACGCAGAGAGCGGAGCTGACCTACGTCCTGCCTTTGACGATACCCAGACAGTCAGTCAAACAGCTAGTTCATGCAGGACCTGACCATCTATGAACTGAAGCTACGACTAACTACAGTCAACAATGGACTCTCTTATACTCGTGGTATAGCCTCCCTCTCTTAACATAAAGCACCATTGCACTGTGTCCTAAACCAATTACCGAGCCCCCTCTGGGCCCTCACGGAGGTTTCTTTCTAATTAATCTGATAAAAATGCTTGACTCTCCACCTCCTTCTCTGGTTAGTGTAATTGTTTTTTAAGTGTTTTAATGCAAAGTGCAAAGGTTAAAGATTCTTAAAATTAGAAGCGTGAAGTGAGGTACAGGGCTGCTATTTTTGTCCTAAATGTTGGGATTGTGAGTTGTTTTGATCCACTTCACATGTCACCACTCTTGGGATCAAATTAAACCAATTAAAGCATGGTTGAAGTTGAACCCCAAATCATTTCGAGAAATGGGATTATTTTTATCATATTCGTTGTCGATTAATGGGTGAATCGGTTAGTCTGAAACATCAGAAAACAGTGAGGATTGTCAATCCCAGTGACCCAGAGTCCAAGGTGCCATCTTCAAATGTCCTATTTTGTCTGACCAACAGTCAAAAACACCAACATATTCATTTTCTAATGATTAAAAACAGTCATAACAACAACTCAATCAAAAAGTGAAGTGAAGCAAAGCTGATGGAGCTCATGTCCCTGTTAGGCCCAAGATAATCGCAACTTCTTCTTAATACAGAACCGGAACTTTTGACACATGTATACATGCACCTACTGCACGCACACACGCTTGCACACATATCACAGAGATATCTCAGCTTGCCAGAAGAAAACCCATCCTCATCTGGCAATTTCAACTCATGACTGATAAGAGTAAACTGCTGCCACTGTAATTGGTCAGTCCATAAAGAAGACTGCTTACATCATCTGTCTTTACATTTAGTGGGTGCTGATTGGCTGCTGACAGGAGTCCCCTGTCTTGGGAATCATTTCATGCAGTTAGGCTCTGTTATACCGCCATTACTGACGCGTTTGTCATTCCTGAGCAAGACTGGAGTGTCTGTGGAGCCAGGACAATCAAGCCTTCTACCGGCCTCTGCTGAATGAATCTCTCAATTTCTCCTTCTATTTCCACCACTCTCCTGTAGCTGTCTTGGCGTTATCATCCTCTCTGTTGGGTGTAATTGTAACTCTGTACCCTTCCTCCTCCAACACCCACCACATGCTAAAATTTCACCATGGTGATGGGAAAATTACAATTCAGTGGTTGGGAAGGGGCAATTCCCCTGTCTGTGTTCGCCGTTGCCACATATACGGGTAGTCCTACATGTGTCTAGTGGGTACAGGGGATGTTGTTGAGGCCAGCAATTTACACACAATTATCTCAATTAGATTCAGCTACAGCTTTGGACAGAACAGGAACTTTACGTCGCTTCGGTGCCACATTGGATCGTGGTACATAATTATGTACAGTTACTATTTCTGCAAGTGAGAGTGTGAGAAATACAGACCGACTGACAAATAAATAGGTGAGAGCATTGCGACCAATTCAGCAGTAGAGATTCCCTTATCTACGCCATTGTGTCCCTTTCAACCTGTCATCAGCACACCACTTAAATTGAAATGTAACTTTTAAATGTACAAGTAGGTGGCAAATTTCCTGTTAAAGTACAGTCTCAGTGCAATCTTTCAGAAAAAAAGAAGAAAAAAAAGGAGGAACAAGTGTCTGCCTACGCTTTCCCAATAGGAAGTACGAGACATGTGAGTGGGCAAATGCACAACACTTGAAGAAGGCTTTGGGTGCATGTTTCTCTTTCTTATGCTTGCCTATTTGAGTGTCGTCCATATGGAAATATTATCAAAAAGCAACTTAAATCAAATGGGAAAAATCAGCATGTGGATATTGTGTAATCTACCCTATGCTGCCATTTTGGCCAAAGACACAACATATCTCAAAAGACTTCATGGTTTAAAAAAACTTAAATAAGCAAAAAATATCCACGAATTGACTCAATCCAGAGCTGACCCCAAGAGGATTTATCCCAAAAAGTCAGCCACACCTCCCATAGATGTAAGTCACAGAGTGCCAACTCTTCAAATGCATGGGAAACATGGACCGAAGATGAATACTCTCTACAATGCCTCATCCCAGCCCCGCCTAACTCAGCATCTATCTAATCTAGATTGTTCTATGTCAGGCGTGAAGAGCTTTCCCAGTCCCCTGTACAGCAGCAGCAGCAGACTCTGGCATGCCATTAGCTCTGCTTTCAATCACCCAGCCACAGTATTAGTCACAAGTTTATAAGCTCTCTTCAGCTGCAACAGCAAACCCTGAAAAGACGAAGAGGGGGCTGAGAGTGGAGATGACAGGAGAGGAGAGGCCACAAAAAGGCTGTTATTCAACCTCCCATATTTGAGCAATATGTAGTCTGATTCTACCAGATATGTTTTGTGTTTATTGTAATTAACTGGTTTGGTGGCTGAAATGCATCCACAACAATATAAGTGCTGCATTCACTACGTGAGAAAGGAAGAGGGAAATGACGGCGTGTGAAGCCCGTATGGTGGCGTATCAAATTCCCTCTCTGTGCGGTCAAATCGCATTACTTTCTGAGAGCTCTCAGAGCATCAGGCAGGGATAAATGATACCCAATATCTCATCTGTGCTTCAGCCAAACCGTTCAACAACAACAACTATTCACAGCCGCCGATATATTGATTTGCCATGATGGTAAGTGGCTATCAACAATGGTTGACATCAAGCGGATGAAGTGAAGAGTTAGCTACAAATGGCTTTAATGATTTCAGTTGCAGAGTAAAAGACAGTTACAGTTCACACTTGCACTGCAATCAATATGCATGTTAACAAATGAAAGTGTAAAAATCTTCTTTTTCTTACATTTTATTTTTTTAATTAATTTCCTCTATAGAAAAAGGCTTTTTAAAGCTTCCATCTGCTGCTTAAATGAGTGGTTGAGTTGGACATTTGCTGGCTTTTCCTTCTCATTCCTTGTCCGCTTTGATTTACTGACATGTTTATCATGAAATTGAAAATAGAAACACAGATAGGGCACGTCTGAGAAGATAGTAGATGAGACCCACTGTGGCATACGTGCCCCTTCAACCAAACCAGCTGTTCTACAGGCAGCATCGCCGTGGAGTCGACCAATGGGGGGGGGACGGGAGACGTGGTTGTCTGTGGCAACCGAAGAACCAGAGAGATAGTGGACGGGGAGGGATGGACATCGGCAGTGTGATGGGCAAGCGTACACATGCATGTGCACACACACACGGTCCAGAGCTGAGCAAACAACCCGGTGGAACAACACTCAGTGAGTCAGTGCCTGCATGATCCATTAGTAACTCTCAGCACACACACACACACACACACACAGACACACACTGACAGAAAAAACCCACTGACCCACACAGCAACAACTCTGAGACCTTTGTAAGCACAATGTCAACATGCTAAACACAACCATGCAATTAAAGTAGGAGTGCTTTATACCTCTGTGATAGCAGTATGAACTAGTGTGACATGTAGCCTGCCGCATATAGTTTTAGATTAGACAGATTAGGTCTGTCTGGGCTCCCTGCCAGCCAATTCAATCAGCATCCCTTCAGTATACGAACATTTCTGCAGACAGAGTGTGCACCGTGACTCACGGCCTGACTTTCATCCACTTTTAAAACTCCTGTCGTAACTTCAGAGGTGACAGGTGAGTAATAAAGAGTCACAGTGTGCGCAGGAAAAGTTAACTTCCAATGCACGGCCCTGCGGGGAATGTCAACAAACAACAGCTGATGGGGGACAGTCATCAGCTGGATCTGTGTTTACACCCTGAAGACTGCATCCTGGTTGATGATGCTGCAACTGTCATACCTTTGGTAATCTATTATCAGTTGTTTGGCAGGTTAAAGTACCAACCACTCGCTGGTTTAGCAGCAGGATTTGCTTGCTTTTTTTTGTTACACCTCACTACACTGAACACCTTTGAGTTTTTTTAATGTTGGTCAGACAAAAACACCCGACTCCATTCACTTCTGTGACTTCTCATTAACTAACATCAGTTAGTTGTAGACAAAACTGTTAATAAATGTATTAAAAAAGAAAGTATTCATCAGAAATGCATATAATTTCAGTTGCAGCTGTGCAAATATCCTCTAGGTAGCACTGCACTCACTGGTGGGCGAATTTGCATATGAAAGGTATGGCCAGACATTCCTGTGCCCCAAATGTCTAAATATACCCCCCTGCTGAATAATGTAGGCGGGGTGGAGTGGAGCAGTCAATAATTAAGTGGATCCATTGGTTTGGGAGGACGGCACTCGTTTACAGTGTAAAAGACGAGCGGGCCAAGAAAGCTTGAGTGTCAGAGGTGAGAACTAGCACGGCGTCCTCTTACTTTGTCCCGCACCTCAGACGCAGGGACGCCCACATCCTGCCATGTCAAAGTGACATTAGAGTTAAGTTACATGAAGGGAGAAGGGAAGTATGTCCATGTGTTTTTCTAAAATCACAATAGATCTTTGGTTTATTGTGACGGAGTTAGAGTGAAATTGAAGTAAAAAACAATACTGTGAGCAAAGAACTGATACAAACATCTGTTCAACTAATCAGTTGTTGGTAGGTTCACTTAAAAAATATAATGAAATGTTGAACCTTTTCTGAGGTTGTAGGTACACACTTAAACTTACTGAGATCGAAGCCCAACAGGTTTTAGAAAGTTTTTGTGAAATTGTATATTTTTTACTTTTTTACTTGTGCAGAAAGGTCTGTTTCTGTATGTAATTCCATGCAACAACTAAAAAATATATCAAATCCAGGGCTATTCATCAGTCTGCAAGAGCCCAGCACAGGGCAGAGCAGTAAACACCAGCCAGTACATGTAATACAGAAATAAAGGCAACAGCCTCCACACACAACGCCTCCAAATCCAGACATGCAAACACAGCCGGTCAGAGAAGGACAAAGACATGTCTTACCTTGCTCCTGATCTGTCCTGAGGTGGACACTTTCCGGATGAGTTTCTGGGGGCCTTCCTGCTCCGCTTCGCTGTCAGAGGACTCGTCAGCGGCGCCGGAGCCGGCGACAGCCCCCACCACATGGGCATGGATCCCCGCCGCGGACGCCGGCCCTTTCTCCGGCTCCTGTCGGGGGGAGGGATAAAACCAATCGGGGTTAGCCTTCGCCCGGTCCGCCGCTCCCTTCCTCTCCCGGAGGCGAGAGCTGCTCAGCGGCTGCGAGGCGTCTCTCCTCGCTGTCATCTCTCACTGCCTCTACGGTTCAGACGGCCGCGTTTTCCGTGGCGTGTGTGGGCTGGAAATACGCACGGGGTGTGGAGCATGTCGCGGCACAGTGGGGATGGGCTGCAGCGCGTTACAAACCCCCACCCCCCCAAGCCCGGTCCCTGCTCGGCCCACGGTCACGGCTCCAGCCTGCACGGCCAGAGACCGCCTCACCCACCCCGCGGACCGGGGGACATGTCCGAGGCACGGCAGACCCCAGCGGCTGCTTCACACACACACACACACACACGGACGCACGGACGCACGCACGGACGCACGCTGGACCCGAGCGCTGTAATCACACTACTCTGCACGAAGATGTCTCCAGTCAACTGTGATGTCCAGAGAAGTGTGTTGTGAGTGGGCGGAAACCATCCAGAATAAATACCACCATGTTTAAACCAATAAAGCCAATTAAAAACTACACTGCTATAATCAAATACCAGGCCCAGTGACACTGTAATCCACAGGAAAGTTACATTACTCTCATTCTAATCTATTTCCTATATATTCTGTTAATCCATAGTGCTGCAGGAGATGTGTGCATGCATACGTTTGCTCCACCAAAAATATCAAAATCCATTTGATCTTAGTAAACGACTGCATGTGTCCTATAGCTGAGCCACTACATTCATGACAGAGTTGAAATGAATTTCCATGCAGCGGGCGAGACGACAGGACTCGGATTCCACAAGGAAATGAGCAGAGTGGAACATCTGAACCACGAAAACCTCCCCAGGACCCGAGGAGAGGAGAGGAGCCCCCGACCACGAAGCAGCCTACTGTCCACACAGTCATACTACCTATCCATTTAAAGTAGCCTAATTCATCAATCTGTTTCATTTTTCCTTCTTTTCTGCCAATAACCAACACTGATAAATAAATAAAGAGACATCCGACAATGAAACTGAACCGGGGTTAAAGCGTCAGTCCGCTGAACAAATCACAGCAGCAGAGAGGAAAACACGCAAACCGAGTTAAAGAGGATGAAACACCTCCAAAACAGAACAAACTCCTGATCAGACCCCGACACGAGAGCGCGTTACAGCAGCAGCTCTCATTCTGTTCTTTCTGTTGGGCAAAGTGAGCGGGGAAGAAAGAAAAAAAAAGTCTCCAGTGTTGAATTTTACTAACCAGTTCCTCCCAGGCAGGGCTGCGGGTGTAATGGTAGACATCCTCCATAGTCCCGGACCTCTGTGTCCGCTCCGGGAGAAAAGAACCGAGTCGGGGGAAGGTGGAGGGATTGACGACCTGCCTCGCCGCCTCCGCGCCGCTCCTGTGCGCTGGGTCCGCGGGTCTGCGCCGCGGCGGCTCCCCGCTGCGCCGAGGGCCGAGCCTGTCCGCGCTCCACGTGAGAGATGTCAACCCCGACCACGCGCGCACAACTGCAGCTTTGTGGTGGTGAGTGCGTGCAGGCTATTTATATATAGATATGTGCGCGTGCACCTGGGAAGGTCTAGGAGTGTGTGT
This sequence comes from Lateolabrax maculatus, assembly GCA_031216445.1. Lineage (NCBI taxonomy): Eukaryota > Metazoa > Chordata > Actinopteri > Acropomatiformes > Lateolabracidae > Lateolabrax > Lateolabrax maculatus. The sequence goes on along the minus strand of CM062208.1, from coordinate 2,460,073 downwards.
GTGTGTGTGTGTGTGTGTGTGTGTGTGTGTGTGAGTGTGTAATTTAAATGACGTCATCTAATGCAATTTATGAGATACATTTTTCCCAATTTTCTCAATTCTCCTCATTCCTCATGTCATTTGATTTAAATACGATCTTATTTACTTTGTCTCTTTACTAAACACTTTGAACTCGAAGACCAAGAAATATTTATTGATTTTGACTATTATGTTTGAGTTTTTATGAAACTGTAATACATTCATTGAAAACTTGACTAAAATCTTTTTGTATTTTGGGATATGAATTTAAAAAAACTGTAACTTCGTATCACCGTAGCAAAGGTGTGGAGCATGAAGAACAGCAAGGAAAACAATACATTATACTTTGTCTTACTATATATTCGTTTTTTGAAAAATTATTTTGTACTGTAAATAGTTTTAGACTTAATTTCATGAACAGATGAATTAGATTAATACAAATTGTATTTGTGTTTTGGATTTATACTATATACTATATACAAAGCATAATTTTCTTTTCTTTAAAGTGTTGAGAGAAGGTGATGCGACAGAGAGACACAGACAGGTTGGATACAGTAATAAAATAAAGCAATTTAAGTCTTAAAAGATATAAATGTAATCGTTCTCTCTATGAGAGAGTCAGTGTTATTTCTAAACCTCCTAGAGTTTGAAGCCACTCAAGGTTATATATTAAATAAGTGAAATTGATAAATAATGTAGGCTTATTCATATAAAAACATTTATTCGACAATGTTATTCACCACGAGAAAGAAACACAAGTGTTATAGTCGCATTACGATGTTATTAATGTTGTAAATACCATGTGGGAACCATCGGAACCCTCAAAAAACAGAAACCACTACGGACGACTTTAGCCGCGGACCCGTTTGTCCCTCTTCTATTATCTTCCGACTGGCAACAAAATGAGCTGACAGATGTTATGAAATGTGGAAAAAGGCCGGCGGTCAGGACGTAGCGTGACGCCGAGCGTGCGGACTTCACTGAACACCATGTTTCGGACGACAGCAGCTTAGTTTCCGTCATGCACAGCCGGATATTGTGCGGCGGCACCGCGGCGGCCGTCGCTGCCCGGAGGATGCGGAATATCGTGGGTGCTGTCCTGGGGAGAGACGGCTGGATGTGGAGAACACATGAGGTCAAACTGCTCAACACCTCCGCAGGTGACCCGCCCGCTTAGACCAAGTCCAGACGAACTGTTAGTCATAAAGAAAGAGTGCGTTTTAGTCAGCTACTCTACTTAAAGTCCTGTAATGTCAAGTCATGTTACCAGCGAGCCTCAGTTTTAGCCTTTAACACAGTGTAATTACTTTATCTGTTAAAGTTTTGCAGTGATAGTTGAAGCCACATTGAGTCACGGAGATGAACATGTTGTATGTTTGGTTTAAGATACAAATCAAACTCTGAGTGCTGTTCTGGTGACTCTTCCAGGTGGCCATGTTTATTTGGCAGCCATCTTTGTTTGTTGGGTGAAGGTGAAGACACCTTTGCAACTCTGGAGAACAAACAGTTTCACATTTTGTCTTTTGTCACAGCAGGAACAGCATTTTATGAGTGTTACTTATAACATAACCGTTCAGTTCAAGTGTCCCAGCCAGGCCATGGCAGGGTGACGGTGAGCCGCCATGCAGCACCAACACCTGCAGGACCCTGAAACTGGAGCAGCCTCCAGTCCTGTCATTATTCACACCTCTGCTCGTCCCACTGTGACATGTCAAAATGTCTAACAAGAAAAAGGCCAATTGTGCAGTAAAGACACCTTTAATAATTCAGAAACGTATTCAAAGCAGCCGTAAGTTTGATCAAACAAAGAAAGAACATTTGTGTGTTTCCATCGATGCAAAAGTCTCAGAAACCCCGGCTGTTTATCAGCTAACAGTACGTTAACCACCTGTGTCTTTGTTTCTGTGTCAAAGGTCCCAGCCATAGCTGGCACCAATAAAAGTTAAGTAGAAACTGATTATCACTAGAATCCGAAAACCTTCTCATGTTCTTGTTACCCTGATTTCTGCAGGTGACACAGTGAAGATCGGAGAGATCTCTTACAAACTCAAAACCCCCCGGAGTCCGGAGCTCGTTCCTGTCAAACACAGTACGTCATTTCCTCTGTGTGTGTTTTTAGAAATGTCTGTACAAAATATATGTCTGCATGAAATGAGAGGAAGATCAAACAGATCAAACAAATGTGACTAAAACTTTATTTCTTATAATTTTTTGCTAGTTTCAGACTCCCTCCCCCAGACAGTGGCTCAGCACCTACGATGGATTATGCAGAAAGACCTTTTGGGCCAGGATGTGTTTCTCATTGGTCCCCCAGGACCCCTGAGACGATCCATAGCTATGCAGTACCTTGTGAGTACACATATAACACACACACACACACACACTATAACAAAACCAAACACTCCAAAATAATCAATCTTGGATATTAATAAAATAGTTAATCACTGTAAATGGACACAGGATGGAGTTGTATAAAGATTTCTGGCAACAAATTTCTGTCTGTGAAATTGTTGAAATGTTTATTGGAAAGAAACTGTCATTCATAAGATGTTATAACTCAACCATCACAGAAATTCCCTTAGAAATGTGCAGTACCTTCTGCAAATGTAGATTTTAGATTGATTGATTGGTCAATGTCTTGTTGAATGTTATTGTTGTTTTAGTTCATGACATTTATTTGCAAAATTCTCTCATTTGTTTTATTGTACAACAAAAGCCTGAAACTTTTGCACCTTGTTATTGGGCAGGAGTTGACCAAAAGGGAAGTAGAGTATGTTGCCCTGTCCAGAGACACCACAGAAACTGACCTGAAACAGAGGAGAGAGATTCGCTCGGGGACGGCCTTCTACATAGACCAGGTAAATCCACTCGGTGCTCGCAGATTGTCTTTGTCTAACAAGCAGGGTTTGAAATGAACCCAAATTTGTGTAAAATCTGTTTTTCCAGATAAATCTAGTTCTTTGCCACGCTAACCATTGAACTTTTGACACAATAACATTTTAATGTGAATGTTATGTGCACACACTGCATGTTCTTTGAGTGCAAATGTAGATGTCTGTCTATGTGTTACCCCTGTGATAGATCACAGATTGCCCTTATCTCATCGTTATCCTCGATTACACAAGGATTTGGAGTTTGCTATAATAAATCTGTGGAGTGCTGTTGGAGCCAAATTAATGCGAGCGACACTATGCAGAATGGGCACAACAAGGAGAACAGGAGAAAACAAGAACAAATCCCATTAAAGCCCACAACACATGGACGCATATTAGATCCATGGCTCATTTCCAGCTCGATACAACAAACTGAGATAGTTTAACCAAAAGATTTTTCAAATTGTAGTTGACAATAGGTTTGCACAGGCCATTACAAACATTATTTTAAATTTTCAGTGTTTTAGACTTAAAACACACCTGTAGAACAACTACTCAGGTTCTGTATAAACACTGAAGAACTGATATGACCAATAATGAACGCAAGTTGTTAACAGTCTGAAGTGAATCTAACTGCTCTGTAACTGCTCGCTTCCAGTCACAAGTGAACTCCGATCACACCAGCGATGCCCTCCCTTAACATTTCATCCTGTTCCTTTCCACGGCACTTTTTTGATCGATCAGGCTTTAAGCAAACATACACCCCCCCCCCCCCACACCCTGTTGGCTTTGTAAGTCAAGTAACCATGGAGACCAGCAGTTCCTCATTATCCGGGCTGGTTTCTCTAAGGAGAACTTTCTGTTCTCCATTCATTTACATTTATTTCTCACGGGTCCAGAAAAACAATTATGGAAAAAAACAGCAGTGACAAATGATGATACGCAGCGATAATTAACATTCACTCAGTCATGTCATTATCCACGGCTAATTAGCACATGGCTTCATCTGTGTAAAATATAAATCAGTTGCATAACAGTTTGAATATAAACTCCATGGAAACAAGGTGAAATTTTTTCACGTTTTATTCTCAGCACATTTATCCTTTAGACGTTACTCACAATCCTGGTCTTCTGGAACAGGAAAAACCCGCTAATTAGCCTGAGTTTCTTATAATTAGACTGAAGCTGGAAGGCAGTTCAGTTACTGTAGAGTGTCACTCCACTTTTACAGTGGTACAGTGGTAACAGAAGAACATGGTATTCTACGAATATGTATGTATCATATTTAGATGTGTAGATTTCTATAAATATGCTCACTGAAAAAGGCGTGTCTGTAACCTGCTTACACCCTGTATTGCACCTCAACCATTGCTTCTCTGAGTGGTTTTATGATTTAATAGAAGGTAGGGGGGCCTATTTATGTGCCAGTGCAGATTAAGTATTAGCGCCGTCACTCTGCTGATGTGGCAGTTTTGTTTGGCTGTAGCAGAGTTTTTTAATTTGATAGTCATATGGCTCCTGATGATATTGCTTTTACTAAAATGAATGGCATGGTTCCATAAGGGGAAAGCATTACTAAAAGTCATGTGACACGGCAATTTTATTTATAAAAAACCTATTCTTATGTGTCTGCGAACCTCTCCGGAAATGTCTTTTGTCAGTGATCAAAAAGGTTTTTTCTAATATTTATTTCTCATTCTAAACAAAAGGAAATTGACACACAGTTCATGAGACTGAGAGCTACAAACCTCCTTTTAATTCTGTATATAGTACATTACAGTCTAATTCACAAATAGGCCTTTTTGAGACTGAGTAACCAACTAATTGACTTCCTAATCTGAAGCACTAGCACAGGTACAGTATGTGCTTTCTGTCTGCAGTCTATTTTGAGGGTGTCATTGTGAAGACACTGCGTAATTGGACACACTGCCTACAAATGTGTACATTAATTACGTCTTGTATGATTGGCAGCATGGTGTTAAAAAAAATACAATGGCAGCCTGTTTTATACTACCATTATTCAGTTATTTCTGCGCCTGTGATTGTTGTGACCAATTCTTTAAAGTCAGTGTACCTACTGCACCGAAGAATGCTGGATGTCTGTGATACTCCAGGCTATGATAGTGAAACAGCTCGAGGGACACCTAGAAAAACATCTAGAGTTAAACATTTAGAAAAAACATTTTTCTTTTTAATTTCCAAAGTTTAATCGACGGTGGCAGAATTCCCAGAATGCACTTTAAAAAGCAGTGACCCTCTTTGCTCAATGACTGAAAATGACATAACTATAGTTCTGCTTTTCTACACCTGGAGCAGACGATGCTCAGGTGTCACACACAGCTGCCAGTAATAATAAGGGAAAGTTTGATTAGGTGGGCCACTGAACAAACACTGCTCAATATCTTACTCTACACAAATGACACTTTCCTTTATTGGACAGTGACAGTAGAGAGATGACAGGAAATTAATGTCATCAGCTGCAGCTGTGTTTTCCGTGCAGTGACTCCTTTTGTGAAGCGTACCTTGAGAAGCAAATGTAGCTTTTGTTCCAACAGAGTATACATGTTACAGTTTGTACAGTTTATTCTTTTCCGTGATTCATTACAGTCGCTTACTTCCAGAGAGCTGATATTATTGATGGGATCTCATAATCCAGTGCTGTCTCAACAGTGTTCATTCAAACTGAAACAAATCCAATAGCTAATTTATTATGTATTGAACTAGGGAGCAATAATAACACACATCCATCATCAGTTGCCCTATACAGTACAGAGTTCAGGGCTTGTTTATCTCTACATCCTGGGCAATGATCCTTATTTCCTCTTGAGGGAAACTTCCAGCGCTGGTGGTCTGAATTGATTGGCCGGTACAGTGCCTTTTTTCTCTCAGTGCTCCCCTGCAGGCCACCGATGCACCACTCAAGTGAGGTAGCCCTGTGAAGTTGCATCACTTTCTGCTTTGGCACATTAGGAAAATAGGGGCCCAAGAGTGGACATATGTCCACAGTCACATAAAAGCCTTGGGTCCAATCGCTAAAAAGAACAGTTTTAACAAATAGTTGTGGTTATTTCAAGGCTTCAAAGTCTTGGAAGCTGTCTCTAAATGATTAAATTGTCTCTGTCCGCTCGTCCTTATCCGTTGATGACACAGTCATTTATCTACCGAGGCTCCTTGGTACATTTTCTGTTTCCTGCAGCAAGGAGAGCCAGCCAAACCCCTTCAACCCCTTGAGGCTCATTCCCCTCCCACCTTCTCCTCAAAATGAAAACAGGTGTCCATTGTTTCCATGGAAGCTGCTCATGAACAGATACACCGTTATTGATGGTACTAATAAGTGTGGAGAGATTGCTTATTTCTGGTCTTCCCTAAAATCTCCAATCTTGGGAAATCTTCCAAAAATGGAATTTTGTGCCGCCACATGAAATGCGGGCAGCGTGTGTGTCTGTGTGAGTTGGCATGTGCTCTTCTGTGAGTTGGTGTATTGGATACAGCTTGTAGGAGATGCAGTTGATTTTTGGTGTGCCTGCGGGTGCGATTAGCGAGTATATGTACACATTACAGTATCCTTGTGTGAGGGATTGAAGATGTGTGGGTGCAAATTAGAAAGCTTTTCTCTGTGAGAATAGTTTGGTATCGTAGGAGGTGTGCGTTTGTGTGTTAACTAGAACATCCAAGTATTCCTCAGGGCTCTGTGCTGATTTGAAGCCCTATATTCAGTCCTAACGTGTCCGTCCCTGTGCTTACTCTTCCCCTCCCAACCCGCCACTTCAGTCTCAGTCGCTTTCTTTTTCTTTTCCTTCCCCCCCAAGTTCGTATGAAGGATGTTGTCACATGGATGTTATATGCATGCTTGTTGTATTTTTGACATCTCCAGTCACCTCTCTCCAGTTTGCCGGCTCTTATGTAAGGCAGCTTACCTCAAACCCACACTGCAGATAAGACTCTATTACAGTAATAAAGAGCTTGTCACCTCCACTACAGTTGAATTTGAACTGAAACCAGTGTACATCCAACCAACAGTTGGCACCAAGTTATTTACAAAAAAACATGAATGGATACACTTTCTAAGCAATATGTTGGTCACATGTAGCAAGTTAACGCCCAAATAATCCTGAGCGCCAAAGCCCTCAGTGACATGTACAAATCTGTGGCAACTGAGCGTCAAAAACAGACAAAAGAAAATCTAAATCAAGACAGAGTTCTTTAATGATAGTTATTACTTCAAGCGCAAGAACTTGAGTGGAGCAGGCCTAAAGAAAGACAGCCTGTCACTGGCACGGTTAATGTTGAATTAACACAAAACTGCACGTGTGTGGAGGTAAAATCAGGGAACAGTTTGCTATAAAATTAGAAATTAATAACCGGGTATTTGGGCCGCGCAAATGGAACAGAGCGATTCTTAACCAACAGAGATGTATGACTGCAGCAGACCCAAAACTAATGGTGACCTCGTGCTTTCATGTAATGTGAAGTGTTCCTGGACAGAGCCCTGCCAGCTCTGGAGAACGTCCCTCTGTAGATATCAAGCACTGAAGGACAGACATGCGAAAGCTCAAAGTGTATCTATGGTGGAAAAGCTTTGTGCCAAAAATGGTGGATGAACACCTTGTGGCATCAAATATTAAATTTTTTTTTTTTCTAATATAGTAGTAGAACAGAATCCCAAATCTATTAAAATATTTAATGCTTTATATCTTTTCAATCTCAGTTGTTTCATTTGCTATTTTATTTCTCAGAACTTGCTGTAAAGCATACCGTAGTAAGGATTTGTGTGTATCATTTTACGTGTCGTCCTCCTGACCATTTGCAAATTTGGGTCCTACCTTCAGGTGGTTTTGAAAAACCAAATCCCAGTCCCACAAAAGTTGATATTAAATCTGTGAGTTTTATAAATGAGGTTCATTGGATGCAGAAGCATTTTGACTGGTACACACAGGGCATTTTATATATATCACTGTAGCCCTGTCACTCTTCATCTTCATACTCCTAATCCTTTCGATATTCTTTCATTCAGCTCGCTGTAACATTCATTGCTGAAAGTTTGCTAAAAGCGCCACGGTATCTGGTGGGATGTTCTTTTTTCTCAAAAGTCAGTGTCAGGCAGACAACAAGGCCCGTCTGTGCTTCCCCGTCTCTCGCCATCCTGCGTCACTTACATTTCTAACAATTATCTGATTACAGTGTTGGTGCCGAAAATGGATCAAGAGTTAAATATAGAGCATCTGGTCCTCACTATAGTTTTATGGCTCTGCTTCCCACACAACCTGCCACGTATTTACATGTTAACCTAATTATATGGCCACTTGCTCTGCGGTCCACCCAGACAGCTAAAGTTTCCTGCCTTTGACGTCAGATGTGCTTTTTGATTTCTGCAGAAATGTGCTTCTGTGCACACATATACATGCTGAAGTGTTGTTAGAAAATAGGCTTTCCTAAAACAGCTAAGACTATTTTGAAGCTTGGTTTGGAGCAGTTTGGAGGATGTTCTGAACACAATAAGCTGAGGACATCCTCAGGAAAGGCTTTGTGGCAAGCTCTTGACATTAGAGCATGGGCAGTAAGAACTGATGCACAGTCAGATTGCTCTTTGTATAAATGCTTTTAGCACCGCTAACATTTACACAGGGTCAGAGGTCATGCTGGACAATGGAGCAACAGATTTGACCTGAGGTTGAACTGACTGCAAAGGGGCCGAGTTTAGCCTTAAAATTAGCCATTTCCTGATACCAACATCTTCCCTCTTCCCTCTAATTATTTCTGGAGTATTGATTGAATTTACTGATTAGTCTCGACTTCTTATGTGTTTGTCCCCAGTGTGCCGTAAGGGCAGCAACACAGGGCCGAGTCCTGGTCCTGGAGGGGCTGGAGAAGGCAGAGAGAAACGTCCTGCCTGTCCTCAACAACCTGCTGGAGAACAGAGAGATGCAGCTGGAGGACGGACGCTTCCTCATGTCGGCTGAGCGCTACGACAAGCTGCTGCAGGTCAGAGCAGCACATACTCCTATTTAAGTCAAACAAGGGTTTGAAGGTCTTAAAGGCTTTCTTGACCAAAGCCGACGATCTTTTTGAAGAAGAAACTGCTAAGGGTGTTGTTGTCCAATTAACCATGTTTTACATTTAAGAAAAATAATAATTTCTAATGCTAATGGCTGTTGTTTATGGAGCTGTATCTATCTGAATCTTCACACTTCAGCACTGAATTTTCACACTACTCCTACAGGGCTCCTGTAAAAAATGCCATTTCCATAAATACTATGTGACATTCAGAGTCTGTACATGTTACACGCAGCTGTGTACCTGCAACATTTTGCATTTCATTTAAAATGTGTAAATGACAGGAATGTGCCAGGTTGTAGGCATTAGAAAAGGATTCAAGTGTTTCATATATTGATGCATTGCAGGAGCACACCAAAGAGGAGCTGGACAGCTGGAAGATTGTCCGTGTAAGTGAGGACTTTCGGGTTATCGCCCTTGGTCTTCCTGTCCCCAAGTACAAGGGCAACCCGTTGGATCCGCCCCTCCGATCTCGTTTCCAGGCCAGAGACATCTATTACCTACCATTCAAGGTCAGTCCAGGAATGAACCGATTATCTAACACCAACAGTTTCCAGCCACCAAAATGTCTCTCAAAAATAGTCCCAAATGAAAAGGATTTACAGTAAGATCGTTGGATCATGCAGAGGGAATGGGACATAATACTGGAAAGCAACATTATTGTTAATTTTGTTTTGAATGTCATTTTTTAATGATTGCAGTTTGGGTGAACTGGATCTGAGAAATTAAGTGTGAACAATGAACAGGCTACACCTGTTATTTCCATGTGTCAAACACTTAATTAACATTTCACTTTCTACGCTGCTTGTATCATTGTCATGTTCACATCTTATGAACATTAATTAGGCCGCCGTCAGTGTTTCTGCGTTCTCACAGTTTTCAACAATAAATCTGACATTTTGAACTTGTCTATAGTGTATAGGTCTGCAGCTATGCTCACCTAGATGTTGTTTCCCTTTCAGGACCAGTTGGAGCTGTTGTACACAGCAGGACCAAACGTTGCTGCAGAAAGGTACTTTAAAAGTAAACACTTACTGAAGCTTACGCCTTTTTAAATTGCTTGTTAGACTTGAGTGTATTCTTCTGTAGTCTGTGAAGTCTCTGAAGTAGTTCTTCATGTGCTGTATCCTGTGTGTCAGGGTGTCCCAGCTGCTGTCACTAGCCACTACGCTGTGCTCCCAGGAATCCTCTAACCTTGGCCTTCCTGACTTCCCTGTGGACAACCTGCTTCCTGCCCTCCACGTGCTGGTGAGAATCCAGGCACCCTAAATCTTCCTTACTGACCCTATAGAGAGGGAGAAATAAAAAGGAAAGCCCTGGATTGAAAAGAAAAAAAAAAGACCTCCATTGATACTAGTTTCTGTTCTGTGCTGTTGCAGAACGCTCTCCCCATGCTGTCCTCCCAGCAGCTAGTCCAGAGACTTTACCCCTACAGCAGCATCCTGGGCAAGGACGGACGCACCGCTGTGGAGGGCGTACTCAGTGTAAGTCAAGATGTGAACCACCAGTCAAAAATGCTCCTAGCCGTCATCTAATGTGCGTGCTTGTTATGGTCTGAAAATAAGATTATTCAAAGGCATTAATTAACACGCATTCTGTGGCACTCTTTCATAGAGATTTGAGCTTCTGGATGGTCGTCGTCAGCCAGCAGCCAGCGCCATTTTGAGTGTGTCCACGACAAAGGATCTTGAGGGCCATGCAGATGTCACATTACGTGTCTCGGATAAGGACATCACCTTTCAGGTACTAGTAGACAGGCTATATGCAGTGCAAAACTAAACCTATTCCAATCTGGTATTCAGACCATGTAAACTGAAGTACAATGGCTGCATGGGGCGATGGGGTGCTTTATTCTGGTTGTGGATTGGTGCTTTAAAGACATAAAGCACTGTTCCTGCTGTAAACCACTGTTAATGGTACCTTATGGAGTTTTCTTTAAATCCTGCATTGTTTCGCATATGTGTTGCGTCACGCAGTCTCCTTCGTCACTGCCTTTGCCAGTGCATTGCTGCATTTCAGTGGAATAGTGTTGAAACTATTGGCAGGAATATTTATTGCGTCACCTGCGTGCAGTGCAAGTGAGGGTGCATCCTCGTGCGTGTGAAGAAGACAAACAAAACTGAGACTCACTCATAAAACTCCTGCTCCATAGAGCTACTAAAGGTCAACAACTCCAGGGTGCTTTTGAAATTGTGTAAAACACATAAATCAAACAAATGAATATCAGAGACGGAAAGTTAGACAAAAAACTATTACATTATTATTAGTTTTTTATATATTATCAGTCTAGATAATCTGATGGTTTAGAGTGTGACCACTAGGCCTTTATGCAATGATGAACTAAAAAATATGTTTCTGACTAAACACACTTTTCACTGAGATGTCCATTGTCCCATGGCAGGCCACACACAGACATACAGACATACAGGCAGACACACTGTATCAGTAGCTTGCCCATCTTATCTCTGACTGATGCTCTATAGTTGACTCTGCAGAGTCTCTGAAGGGAACATCTTTATCAGTCTTTAATGAAAAACTAACAGTGTTTGTGAATGAGTCACCGTGTGGGGTTTGGGAGAACAGAGATATTCCAGACTTCTAAGAATAGTTGTACTGAACTTCCAGCCAAAAAAAAAATGATATCACTCTTATTAACTCTCTGAAGCTGTATCTTCTTTATGTGTGGCGGAAATTCGTTTGGCTTCTGATTCGCAGCTCTGCTTGTCTCGTGGATTGTTTGATAACACAACATGTCGTTGGAACATACAGTATTTTTTGTTCCCAGCCGTGTGTCAGTGATGCTGATGAATCTGCACACCGTGGTTTATTTAAAGGAATAGTTTTCCACAACTTTAATAGAATAATAAAGCTGTTAGATGCTCTTTCACGACTGTTTCTTGTCTCCATCAAACTTCAGGTTCCAGCAGGCACCAAGGAGCTGCGTCCACCAAACAGTAGCGCTGCCTTCATCAGCACGCCGAGCCACTCCCAGCTGTTGGCGGAGATGATGCAGTCACACATGGTTAAAGACATGTGTCTGATCGGAGCCAAGGTAGCTAATGTGTCTAATGTACAGAACACACATACAGCACACATGGTAAAAGGGATCTTGGGTCTTAACAACTATCATTTTGTATTTTCTAGGGTTGTGGCAAGTCCGTGATTGCGAGAGAGTTTGCTGAGATGTTGGGCTACAACATAGAGCCAGTCATGCTCTACCAGGTAAATAAAAACATGTCTTTGAAAGATTCAAATATATTTTCTTTTTCTTTTTTTTTCAAGGCTGGAGCTATCTGCATTTATTATCTATGAAAACGAGATAATCTTGTCTTTGACCATCTTTTGACCCACATTGTAAAACAATAAGGAAGTGGGGAAAAGGAAAGAAGACCTTCTAATATAGAAACTCTGACATTAGAAGAAAAAGCTCTTCTCTTTGCCTCACTTGCTTCATAATCAGTTAATCAGTTGGTCACTTGCTCCCAATCAATTAAACATGATTGATTACAGAGTAATGAAGGCAATGGTTTGAGATGCGTTATCCAAATTCATCTAAATTGGAAGCATCTCACATAGTACAGCCAGAGAAGGTACCGTATTGTGGGATGGAGTAAGTTTATGAAGACTTAGGACAGCAGTTTGGCTGAAAGACCCACATCTGGCTTCCATTATCTGGGCCTCAGGCCACCCGTCAGGCCAGAAACTGACACTGACTAGAAGATAGAGAGCAAAGGAGGGCTGCTACAATATATTGGTCTATGAATGTAAGACTTTGTAAAACCTCCCCCCTCCCGTTTGTGCGTGTGTGTGTGTGTGCGCGTGTGTGTGTGTGCGTGTGTGTGTGTGTGTGTTTCTGTGGAATGTAGTCACTCGAGTGATGATTGTGCAGGAAACGGGTGTGCTGAAGCCTTATGTATTAATGCATCATGCTGCAGCTATTTTTAGCTGGCTGAGGTCAGGGGTGACGTGTGCTGCGGGAATAGAGGAATCCTTTGCTGGGCAATTCATCTAGTCAGCTCTAAAAATCCCATTTTTGGAAAAAACAAAGTGACACGTAAGGTTAGAGTGGAATATAAGTATATTATGTGTTGGTGTGTGGCTTTCACTGCCAAAAACCTTTCCCTTTTTTTACAAGGAAAAACAATAATCTATTTCAGAGTAACACATGGGGCTATATAACAAATGAATATATATGTAACATATACAGTATTATAAAGATATTTTTCAAGGAATAAACAGGACGATGTGGAATACCTATATTATTATTATTATCACTATTATTTCTCCCCACAATACAGAAGCTAACACAGATGTACAATACAGGTGTACTTTCAGACAGTAGTGTTATGGGAAGCAGCTTTGCAGAAAAAAAAAGCTTGAAAGGAAAAGGTGGATGAGAGCGCAGTTATACTGCTCTCATTAAAGGTGATTAGTTGAATTGGGCACAAAGGAAGGTTCTGGTGACACAAACACATGCCTTCTACACAATTTACTTCTTGTAAACCTGTGGTCGAAGAAATGGTTTAATCTCTTGTAAAAGTAGCAGTGCCATAATTTATAAATAATCCATTACAAGTAAAAGTACTGGATTCCAAATGTTACTTTAGTGAAAGTATGCAGCTAGTCTCAGGGAAAAAAGTATAAACTAAAGTACTTTAGTAAATGCACTTAGTTACTTTCCACCATTGTGGTGAACACACCGAGGAAGTAAAAGGTAGCATCTTGTTTGCAACTTAGAGAACGGCTTCTCAGCAAGAAACATATAACCTAGAATTCAGGAAATGCCATCAAAATGTCTGTGCATGTCAGCAGACATAAAAACAGGCAAATCCTTCATTGCTGGTCCATTCAAACAACCAGGTGACCAAGCAGGTCACGAGAGAGAAATTAACTCTCCGGTGACCTGCAAGGTTTTATAGAATTTGTTAGAGTGGTAGAGGGGAAGCCGTGCTGGGACACATGGTGTTCCAATAATAGACTGAAAAGCTTAGTGTGCGTGTTTAGAATTTAAATGACAACATGCATGTCTCCTTGTAATACAGCAAGGAAGAAATCATTTATTACCTTTCAGTAAAAATCCAGGATGTGGAACCTACTTAATTTGACCGTTGCATAGTGTTGGCCTAGGTGATATGTTTCTTGAGGTTTCTACTCTGTAAGTCAAACTGTTTTTCTGTTCAGGTCTGCTCACGTCTGAAACAGGCAGACAAACGGGCAGGCAGCCGTGTTGTTGGTAGGTTACCAGAGATGCCGAGAGACAGAGAGGGATTTGTTCGTGTGGCTGAGGAGACCAGGTACTCCATCAGCAGTCTCCACATTAGAGATGCTTAGAAATTAAGAATGTCAGAGGGAGCTCGGACAAGTGATTCTCCACGACGTCCTCCTATCCTCCGTCTGTCTGACCTCACTGTTGTGGCTAAAGAAAGCTGTCCATTTACCTCTTACCTTTAATGGGCCCTTCCTGCTGTTGGTATAATAGCACCTGATTTTCCCCTTAATTCATTCTAATTAATGATAGCACCAAATGGAAAATATAGAGCCTGTTTTTGACTTGATTAAAAAAAAAAACTCTTGTTGCCGTGGAGCAGTTAGCAGTTCAGTAATCACTGCCTGGAACAAATTGTGCAACTCCGCTTGTCTTCCCTCCTCTACCCTGCATCTCTGCCATGACACGGTAGCGTGATAGTGAATATGACAGTCTTTCTAAACGGACGTTTCCCCCCCGAACAGAAATGTGCCATTAGCCGTTATCTGTAAAGCTTGAGACATCAGATTTAGCAGCAGGGTCAGATCATGTGGGGACTCGGTTAAAAGAGAAAAATCGAGCGAATGATTGCAAGAAAATCTCAGCTCGCTTTAGCCAATCCCACTGTGTGACAGTAAATACACTAACACACTGAGCGGCTTCCCGCGTTGCTCTCAATCCCTTCACCTCCCTTGACTTTGTCACTTGGTGTACATTTTCTCTCCAGGACATGACAGCCAGGGACCTTCTCCAGCAGAGGTACACTCTCCCTAACGGAGACACAGCGTGGAGGCCGTCTCCACTGGTCACTGCTGCCATTGAAGGCAAGCTGCTGCTTCTGGACGGTATACACAGGGTCAACCTGGGGACCCTGGCTGTGCTGTCGAGGTACTTCAGTTTCCTAAAAATACACAATAATCTATTCCACTTTAAAAGATTTCTTATGGCTGCACCACACACACACACGCACACACACACACACACACACACTCACCTCTCAGCTCGTTCCACTGTGTTTTGTGTCCCAGGTTACTCCACGACAGGGAGTTGGACCTGTACGATGGGACCAGGCTGCTGAGGTGGGACAGATACCAGACACTGAAGGAACAACTGCAGCTCAGCGACGAGCAACTGCAAGAGAGGTACGCACACACATACCGACGCACACGCTGGTCAGGTTTACGGGTGGCATGTGGGGAAAGGTCAGGAGCATTTTAAGAGAACTTTTAAATCTGTATTTGCGTCAGCTGTGGAAACACAACGACTGGCTTTTAAAATACAACAATAACTGCATTCAGCATTAGTGCCATAACAGGAAGAAAGACTCAGAAAGAAGGGGGAAGACAAATGGAGAGGGAGGAAGAGAGTAACGACAAAAATAGTATTCTAGGTAAACCAAGAGATGGCAAGAGACCTTCAGATCTGTGGTGCCGGTGTCTATTAAAGGCTCTTCCGTACAGACACTCACATTTTATCTACAGAGAGAGATGAGTGACTAAAACACTATGATGAGAAAATGTTGAGTAAAAATGAAGGGGAGAGTGATGAGTGCTGTATGTTTGTGTTGAGTCTCATGATCCCTTCTGCATCAGCTTTAATATCATCCAACTTATTCTGAGCCTCGTGTCAGGGAGGGAGTCTTACCAGGTGTTCAGACTGAAAATAGCCCAAAGTTAAAAGAATGCTTTGGTCTGCAGTGGTGAGGAGTGTTGACATAATATATTCAAGAGGGCCAGTTTCAGCAAGAGATTCATGATTCTTATTAGACACCAAAACACTGCACAGTGGAACTATGAGACAGCATTTACATTGTTTTTCCTGCCTGGCATTGATATATTGGCATGTTGGTCTTGACCTTAACTGTTCCCTGTATTTGACTCATGAAGTGTGTGTTTTTGTGTGTGTACATGCACATTATTGTGTTTGTGTGTGTGTGTGTGTGTGTGTGTGTGTGTGTGTGTGTGTGTGTGTGTGTGTGTGTGTGTGTTAAAAACCCACCTAAGCTGGCAGGAAGGATGTTTGTGGTGGGGCGTCTGGGCTGAAATAAACCCACTTCCTCTTCCTCCACTCCTGTGGCTCAGACAAAATGTGTGTGTGTGTGTGTGTGTGTGTGTGTGTGCGTGTGTGTGTGTGTGTGTGTGCGTGTGTGTGTGTGTGTCCACCAGGATTTGATTGTGCATTACAGGTTTCTGTTATAGTCTCAATATCCAGTTCAACAGTTAATATTCCTGGTGCAGCAAACATAGATTTAAAAAGGTCAGGGATTGATTACATGCGTTGCCTCCTCCCATCACGTCGTCCCGCTCTTGCTGAGATTCCGATCACTCTCGCCCGCAACAGTGGCCGCCCCTTCCCGCTATGAAAACAAGGCACATTATGCTTAAGGCAGTGGGTTAAAACGTTAGTGATCGTTTCTCTGTCTCCCTGATAGTTGTTTCCCATAGCAACAGCGAGAAGCCATGTTGGAGTGTCTGACTTCAGAGTGGCAGAGAAATTGTTACCATTTACCAATCAGATTTCAATTAGGGATGGCAATTTTGTTAAAGGCTATTGATGCTTAAATGTAATTTATATAACTGACTCCATCACAAGACTGAGTAGAGAGAGCAAGACAGGGAGAAAGTCAGCATGTGATCAAGAGAGACAAACAAAACCCAAAGCTACCTTTTATTCTGAAACATTTTTGGATGGATAGTGGTATACGGTGCAGCTAAACCCAATAATAACAGCCTCTGATATCTTCATATATGACATGTCTTCCCACACACTCATGCAGTGACGATGATGATGGTGAGCGCCGGCTCCCGCCCACATTGGAGTAAATATATCCTGTTTCAGTGTGGGTGTATCTGTGGGGTGATAGAAATGGACTTTGCTGTCTTCTTGAATCAGAGGATTAGACAGCCAGCTGTCAAAAGTCATGCTCTTGTCCCTGACATAGATTAGGTGCGACACACACACACACACACACACATACACACACACACCTGTGACAAACGCCATGTGCACTTGCACTCCACATCTACTCGAACATGGCTGAACAAATGTTCAACTGTGTGTATCTTCCACTGCTAGTGTGTAACTGTTATCCTGTGTGTGTGTGTGTGTGTGTGTGTGTGTGTGTGTGTGTGTGTGTTTTCAGGTCAGTCTTCCCCATCCATCCATCATTCAGGGTGCTGGCCCTGGCCGAGCCCCCCGTTGTGGGTGCGAGTACAAGCAGCAGTAACATCAGAGGTCAGCAGTGGTTGGGCCCCGAGCTGCTCACTATGTTCCTCTACCACACCGTCGCCCCCCTGGCCAAAGCCGAGGAGATGGGCCTCATACAGGGACTGGTGAGACACACACACACACACACACCCACACACACACACACACACACACACACACACTGAGAGACACCTCCATTCTTAACTCTCTAGATTTTTTTTTATTTTGCCCTGCTTACTATAAATACATTTGTGAACAATTCAATATAATGTTGGCAACTATTATTGGGATAAAGTGGACAGATAAAAAAACTAACTTACTAATACAAAAATTGTTTTCTTAACAACTTGCTATTTTACACTGACAATATAAGAACCTTGTGTTCTCTCAAGTAACACACACACAACAATACTTAGACAATACAAATTTTACAGGAGATAGGAAACTTTGGAGATAGGAGTTTGTTAATAAATAGGTGTTAATCGTGTCGGTGGTCATCCATACCTGGTATTTGCTTCCCTGCTGTTTCTTTAATTTTATCAATCTTTATTTCTTGCTTCAGAAGTTTTAAACAGTGGACGCTGCCTTTGATGTGTGATTGACTAGTTAGAGGAGAGGGAAGGGAGGCTTGCCAGCTTCTGTGTAGAGTTTAACAGTGCACTGGCTATTACAGGCTGTTATCTCCAGGAGAGAAAGAAAAATTATATTTATTTACAGTGCTCCTTTCGGCCAGAATACAAAACAAACTGAGTTGGTAAACAAGGTTTAGTGCAGGATGCGACGGCTCATTATTGGCCTGTTGTGGAGCTCAGCAACAGGAGTTTTTTCCAAATAATTTGTGACTTGGCAGCGATACTGTAAGGTGTAATGTCACACAACACATAAAGTGAAATGCAGGCCATGTTTGGCCGGTGTTGTGTTTGTGTGGTTGCTGTTGAACTGTATTGCGTTACAGTGACAGGTGTTTCTATTATTTTGTCCACCTTATTTATATCGATGATATAAATATCAACAGCACCACAAACTACTTTATTTTCTCACTTTTTAGACTCTCGATGTTCCAAAGGAAGCAGCAGAGCAGCTACTGCACCTCACACACAGTCTCCGCAAGACAAACGACCCCACAGTAAGTGTGTGTGTGTGTGTGTGAGTGTGTGTGTGTCTGTGTGTCTGTGTGTGTGAGTGTGTGTGTGCGCGCGCTCTTACCAGTTTGTTTACATGCGTGTGAGATTTTAGTAACTTATTTGTGTATGGCGTGTGTCTCCAGGCACAGTCTCTGGCCTCCTCTCTGTCCACCAGACAGCTGTTGAGGATCTGTCGCCGTCTCTCCCGGTACCCCGAGGAGAGCGTCGCTCGCGCTGTCAATAAGGCTTGTCTTTCCAGGTACGCACACACACACACACACATACACAAATCATTGCTGTATGATTGTGTGCCGCAGTGATTAAGTGTGTGCATGTGTTTTAGGTTCCTGCCCAGCCTTGCCCGTGCCTCCCTTGAAAAAAGTCTCGCCAACTGCTCCATACTGGACACACCAGATCCTGCTGAACACACTCGTGACTTCAGCTGTAAGTTCCACTCGGCTATCGAGATACGATTTATTTAACTCCTCAATGTCTCTAAATACATTTCATAGAGTAAATAGAGGGTTACTACTGTTTTGGGGTTTTTCATTTTCATATTTCATGCCTCGATGTGAGACCACCCATTAGATCAGTATCAGTGTTACAGTATAAAGCCTGTATTCAGTTATAAGTGAGAATATTTCCTACATTTGAAACCAATCAGCACACACACTTTCGTGTATGATTAAAACAAAATTTCGTTATTGTCGTCAGCCAAACACATTTTTTCTTTGCCGCAGACGTCAATGTTTTTTTTCCAATTTGTTAGTTCCATTACATAATGGATCTCCCAGCACTGATTTTCCACCTCTCACTATAAACAAATACAGCATAGACAAATGTTGTATTTAAAAGGTGCAGATGGAAAGAGAAGAAAACATTTAAACCAAAATACTTTGTTTCTTAAAAAATAAGAATGTCATGCACAGTTTCTCTCATCTGTGTCATACATGCTGTCATCATGATTAGAGTAAAATCGAGCCGAGACACTGTAATGACTTGAAAAGAAGATATTTTGAGTGTGATTGGTGTTTTATTGTGTGAGTTTCATGATCAGTCCGTGAGAGCTGTTAGCACCAATCAAATCTGTTCATGTAAAACTGTTGTGGAACCAGCGTGAATGATACTGGCAGTGTGCATAGTGACACTATTTGAGGAGTAATACATTTTATATTACCTAAAATTCTACTGACTCTAAGTTACTGATGCTGTAGCAACCCTCACTGAACTAGAATGACTGATAATAATTTACCATATAGAGCACAGTTTTCCTTGCATCAGTCCAGAACTTGAAAAAATTATGGAAATATGTTTGAAACACTGAGCTAAGACATCTTACAAACATACTGTGTATATTTCAGAAAACCAGCCTGTAGTTCCAACTGTTTGCAGTATAATTAGCAGATGGTTGGCTGTGTCACATGATGCTTCCTGTGCTGAGGAACGTATAAGTGACAGTTATATGAATGTGTGCCACATGGCGACTATCCTGTCATTTAGTATTGAAATGTGATGATGACGATGCGTCAGGAGCAGATTATAAACTGGGGGAGAAGAAGCAAGCCAAGGTCTCCAGACTGCGTCTCAAAATGTTGGTTGGGGTTTAAGGATCAATCAGTACAATTTTTAACGGATAATGTTTCTGCTCTGTAATGAACTGCAGAAGACACCCACGCAGTGACCGCCTCTCCTGTATTTCCCTAGCTACGATAAAAGATGGTGTGTTGACCATTGGCAACGTATCTGCTCCCGTCTACAACCCCGACATGAAAATGAAGGTTCCCGACGTGCTCTTCTATGATAATCCCCAGGTAATTACACACACTGACTCACATATGTCAGTGTTAACCACATCTGTAACTGCATGACAACCTTTCACCAATCCTTGTGTGATTATAAAAAAAAAAAAAAGGGCCAGAAAAGACGTTTATTTCTGGGACATGACCCCAATTTAATCACATAAAGCCGGATTAAAAACAATAAAGAATAATCCGTTGTTTTTTTTTTTCTCTCAAACTGCGAAAGATCACTCTATGTATTCTTCACCACATCATATTCATAACACTGCTCATTCAAATGAGGTCATAACCCAATGAAAAGACAACTCTCAATCTTTCTTTTCCCCTTCAGTCTCATTCTTCTTTCTTCCTTGTTGTTATTAATATTACTCTGTCCTTGTTGTACTGTGTGACATTATTTCATTACGAAGGATTTTACTTTCCGTTCTGGTATTAGCTGGTATTTTCCAAAGCCATGCTCGTTGTTGTTCCTGCGGGCCCTTTTCAGATACACTGGAGTTGGTGGTGGATTTTATTGGAAAAAAAGCAGTTTGACTCGGTATGTGCAGAAGGAAAACACAAACTCCTGCTTTCATCGAATGGTTGTGGTTAGCTTGTAGTTGTAATTGTTATAACAGAGAGCAAGGGTCATGCAGAATCAGTACCTCAAATCTATAAAGAGATATCAGGCTCTTTTAGTGAGGTAAACTGTTCAGACAGGATGGAAGCTGTGAAAAGCCTCCTTCAGGAAGTCGGGTATGTTGGGGTTTGTGTTAGCCACTGTTGACAGTGGGACTTTCAGACACCAAAGGGAAAACGACAGTCACACTGTATGCAGTGTTTGTTGACGTGTGCATGCTGTAGGTGTGAAAATGGGCAGAAGTCCAAGCGCTCTGCAAAATCTTTTTCTCCACATTTCTCACAATTCTACTTTTGTCTCTGTCCATGTTCAGTGCTGAAGATGTAGACTCTTCCTACATCTTAATGTTTTTAAATGCTACTTAAACCCCAAGTATCACATCATAACATATTACATAACATAACAATAATTACAGCAGCCTGTGGACCACTGTGTCTGTAAATGCAATATTTTGTTTTTATAATGACTTGCTTCACTGTTCTTCTGTTAGCAGAAACTATGTATGACTGATGATGTGTTGGTAGATATCAGTTACTGCTCTGCTCAGCACATGAATTCATTTTAGTTGAGTTTAGTTAATAGCAGGTTTCAAATGTATTTGTGGTAAAAGACTTTAGCTCATATTAGGTTTGGATAAAATGCCTTTTTCGGTAGATGTTAGATTTCACCATGTGAAACATTCATGTACCAGTTTTTGTTTATGTCGACGCTGGTGTCTCACGTCTGATCTCCATCTTATTGCCCGCTGAGGCCCAGCGTGCCCAGGGAGAAAACCAGCTAAGGAAATGACACTCCGACATCCTCTGGCAATGCCAATGACGCCATGTGACCCAGATTCATCTCTTTCCCACTCTCTTTCTCTCTGTCCTCGTTCTGCCCTTTTTTTCCTTCGCTTGCTTGTATCGGAGACTGAAATGAGAGTGGAAGAGGGTGAGATAGGATGAAAGCAAGGAGGATGCCCTACTTTTTGAATGACCTGTTTTCTGTCTTCCGAGTAGAAGCACAGTTGTAAGAAGCGTGGGGAGCTAAGCAAACCTCCAGATTTTTGCACAAACCTGTGTGATTTTAAGATTATTTTTTTCATCTTCAAACAGGGACAAGAGCCATTTTTCCATAATATGCAAAATGCAATTCACCACGCCCATCTGGGTTCAAATCCACGTGTGCAGGTTCATAAAACTGCTTATAATTCCTCACCTATTTGTCAGTTGATTGTTTGTCTGTTTAAATCTCTCTGCAGCACATGTTGGTGATGGAGGACATGTTGAAAGACTTCCTGTTAGGAGAGCACCTCCTCTTGGTGGGCAACCAGGTGAGTAACATATTAGTGCTGGTTAATTGCAAAATACCGTCCCCTGTCCCCAGAAAAGAGCCCTGTCAAGACTTAGCCTCAAGAGCCTTTATCCATGGGTGAAGTAGGCCACACATGTCAGCCCTGTTTGAGCGTGCCGTGCAGGGAAGAGTTATGAAACCAGCTCTCTGCACCCTGGTGTCACCCTCCAACCCCACCAGTCCACAGCTCACTGCGGGCATAAGGAGGCATGTAGCACTTCCTCAGGGGCACTCTGTGCCCCCGGTCAAGTCCTAATGGGCAGGGTTAAAGGGAGGAGAGAGGAGGAGAGAGGAAGAGGAGGGAGTGACATGTGGACATGTTGTACTGGCAGCCCAGGGGAGGTTGTCTGCGTGCGTTTTTTGCATTAATGTTCATGTGCGTGCACACGTGAGGGGGACTGAGTAGGAGAAGCTATTTGCAAACCGGAGCGCACGGCCATGCATGGGCGAAGCCGAGACATTAGGAGCTGTCAGAGTGGCTTACTGGACATCTGACAGACTGGCCGAAAGAGATTCAGCAGCCATCCAGGAGAGGCAGGCTCGGTGGGAAGCCAGTGGGAGTCCCGGAGAGGAGCCCCTGTCAGAACGTAGCACCGTCAAAACTTTAGGGGACACACTCGGCTCTCCCTCTCAGCTCTGCCTCTCTACTGATGCAATGGACATCTCTTTATCTCTCTTTATAGCCTGTGTTATTGAGACACAGTTGGTGCATTAGGTTTACTGAATGTTTTGTTTTCGTGTCCATCCATAGGGTGTGGGTAAGAATAAAATAGTGGACCGGTTCCTGCACCTTCTGAACAGGCCCAGAGAATACCTACAGCTCCACAGGTGAGGAGAATCAAAGTTGTTTCAAAGTGTTTCACCCAAACCCGAGGAACCAGGAAAGTTATGTCACATAGCTTGGAAACGACTTTTTTAAACATGAACTTGTGAACTTTCCCTCTGCACTTAGAGCTTTAAAAAGAATTAGGAAGGAATGTCAGTCACTGTGGTTTTTATTCTCCTTCATAATCCTGTCTCAACGTTTTGAGCTTTTCCAGGCAGCTTCTCTTTTGTCCGACTTTTTCCCATTCTGGTGCACCGACTCAAACTTTCTCTGAATATCTTCCTCTAAAAAGGCACAATAGGTTCTTTTCAAGTCAGTTTCATTCAGACAGTTAATGTAAAACTAAATTATGTATATTCATGTGTAGATTTTTCTATGCGTGGTTCACCAGCTGTGGAATATCTCTCAGGTTCATTATCAATCGAGAGAGGATTTATTGTTGTTGTGCATTAAAAGTCTCAGGTTCAGTCCATTGTGGCGTTTTAACACTGCATCTTGTTATTAGTGTTGGATACTTGAGAGGCTCCCTAACAGGATATCAGTTTCTAAAACAGTTGCCTGTATTTACTGTGGTTGGCAAACTTTGAGGCTTTTCAGGAGTAACAATCACATATGCTTCTTTTAAGTACTTGTAGTTTTCCAACAGGAGGAACAAAGCCATCCTATTTAAGGGAGATTTGAGCAGCCAGCAATTTCTCTTACTACCCTGCCAGCCTTGGTCTTCCCATTTGAGGGTGTCAAAAACTATTTTGGCCTTCAGTAAATCAGGTATTTCTTCAACAGAACAAGGACTTCAAATGCCCATATTAAAGAAGAAGTCCTTCTTAACTAAGGTTCTATAAATACTGACATAATCACACCTCAGGAAAATTAGGTCAGTTACTCATCCATAAATCAATGTGTTGTGTGCCATGAAATCAGCCTTCTGTTGAATGTAGCTTAGATCAATCAGAGGCAGAGATGGGCTTCGTATTGATCTTGGCACTAATAAGACGGCAATGTTTTGCGAGTCAATGACTCTGTGATGAGTGATAGGCAGCAAGCAGAATGCCAATAAAAGTCACTTGCACAAACCTGAAAAACGGAATAAACGCAAAAAATGAGATTTGAGTCTACGTTCAAACATCAACAGCACAGTCGCATGTAGAAACGACCAATGTCTCCTCTCGGTCTGCATGTGAGTGTAGTTTGTCAAAGTCTTGTGAAAGTCGAAGCGGAGCTGAGCGTGGATGTGGCCTGGTTAGGTGCTGTAGCAGCAGCTAATATTAGACCAGGGCAGAGGCAGGAAGATCTGTGCATGTGGCTTTTGGGAGCCTGTGACTGAAAGTCTACAGAGATGTGGCTCAGAAAAGCAAGAGCGATACAGCCAGCCAGGAAAGAAACTAGGACAGCTCCTGGGTCACACTGCGAGATATCGAGGAGAGAGGGCTGGCAGGTGGGTTGAAGAGAGAGATGTTCAGAGAAAGAGGGAGCGATAATTTTGGGTCGCCACGAGGGAATCAAAGTTTTCGGGGAGATGCTTCAACATTATGTTTGTGTTGCTGGCCTGCTGAACTCAACCACAGTGTTACTGACACCGTTATTCACTGGCCTGCATCATCGGTGATCAAACCGAATTCAGGTAAAGAGAAACTGCACAGAAACCAGATGTGCAAATGCACTAAAGTCATGTGAGGTCTGTTCACCGAATCCACATCGGGAGGTCAATGAAGACTCATTTGGCCACTGTGACAGCACAGTATAAGTAGAGCTTATCACTTCAAAATCATCCTTTACAGTCTTTATAACTGAAAACGTTTCTGAGGTGTGTTCTTAGCAGGAAGACCTTGTCTACTGTAAACGACAGCGAAAGGCGTCTTCTTGAAGCAGGAAGCACAACAGGTTTTTAATACTTAGAAATGTTTTCTGCTTCCCAGGGATACGACCGTCCAGACTTTGACCCTGCAGCCCTCCGTCCGAGATGGCATCATCATGTACGAGGACTCACCTCTGGTCAGTTAGTTACACACACATGCACATTTTCTTTATATTTTCTTTCAAAGGGTCATTTCCCTTGAATATGTAATAAATACTGTATTTTAAAACCATGCACAGTGTTGACACACCCTAGTCAATGTAGAAAAAAAGGAATATTCCTCGTCCCGTAGGTATCTAGCTGGCAGTGTGGCGTTTTGATCCCCAGAAACAACACACTGACATTGTGGTGTCATAAATTTGTGGACATTTTTATAAATTATGCATCTGTTCAGACATGACAAGAAGAGCTTTGAAATTGTGCCTCAGCTACACACACTGTAGCTCGACATTAACTTCCCATTTTGAGTCTCATGTGGTGTGGAATTGAAGAGATTAAACTGTCCACACGTGGGGGTGACGTAAAGGAAGCACTCTGAGTACTCCCGTGATCACAGTATCACAATATTCGACACGTTTGGCAAATGTGAAAACATATTGTTCTGGTCAGTCAGTGTATCACACTAACAAGAGGGAAAACAAGGCATTGTGGTCTTTTTCTGTCTCTGCCACCCAGCTTCCACACTGTAGCTCCCCATTTTTCACTTTCCTCCTTTCTTTGTCTCAGCCTCCATCTCACCTTCCCTGCTCCCTTTACTGACTCACTCATGCTAGAAAAAACACAGGTGCAACTATAAATATTAACGATGGCTCCATTAAATGTCCCAGTTAGCCATGCCAATGAGCCAACATCCTAATAGCCAAAACTGGAACACCTACATGAAATGAAGCCATTTATAATGCAGCTACGAGACGACCAGTAAACTGAGACAAGTGAAGGCCCTGTGCACCCACCTAGGTGTTAGAGAGTTATGCAGAGATTAAAGGAGGTTAAGGTTAAAGAAAAAAGTCAGAGTACCAAAAACAATTAATCAAAGCTATTGTTCGTCCTGCTTTAACAGGTGCAACAGGAGAGTAAGGGACAATCTGTACACACCAAACACAAGGGAATCATTTTGGTTTTCATTTGGTTTTGCAGCATCAAATGATGCACACTGGCCCAAAAAAAGAAGAAACTTCAGTGTACATACACAGTCCTGAGATGAGGTCTAATTATTCAAAATAAGTGAAAACACCTGAAGTGGACAGTGGGTTTGTAGGGCCTTTAAAGGAAATTCCAGTTCGATAGAACCAGTCAAACTATCAAACTGGAATTTTAAATTTTTCGTAGTTTTGGCCATCCATTGTACTCCATCCATTGGATCTGGGAAGGTGGCTTCATTATAAACCAATAACAGTCTTTGTAATGTGCACATTGCCTCTTTTTAACAAATGAAGAGCCACCAGACAAGAGGCTCAGAAGTGCCATTTATAGTACATTTTTACACCGATGATTTGTGTGTGTCTGTGTGTGTGCGCAGGTGAAGGCAGTGAAGCTGGGCAACATATTAGTGATTGACGAGGCTGACAAAGCTCCCACCAACGTCACCTGCATCCTCAAAACCCTGGTGGAGAGCGGGGAGATGATTCTGGCCGACGGACGCCGAATCATCTCAGGTACGCACATTCACACGCACGTGACATCCTGCATGTGTGCGTGACAGTAGACATGTCCCAGATACAGAAGTAGGACCATTAAATGGACGAGTTGAGGATTGGATGTCCTGCAAGACAAACACGAGTAAAACATCAGATACAGGCCACTAAAGGAGGCTTAGGATAAAAGCCTTTATGGACAGGTACCAGTACATTTTGGATCGTGCTGCACTGTAAACTTGTAGATTTTCCAAGTAGTCCCACGTAATCACACTGGTTGCTGACAGCTTCTCCATTCCTGAGAGGCTCTTCCTCCTAGAGGAATGTAAACACAACCTTGAGACTTCATAAACACAAACTTGAGACAGCTCCCGATGCGCTCAGGACACAGTAGAGGTGAGACAGTCACACAAATCAAATCGAAATATTAGTAATTAAAAATAAGGTGCTAGAGGCAGAAACAGGAAGTACGAGTGCCTTTTTTTTTGCTTGTCTTGTCGTATTAACTATGCTTTGTCTCCTCCAAAGATCCACGTGAAGCGGAGGGAAGGCCCAACACCATCGTCATGCACCCGGACTTCAGGATGCTTGTCCTGGCTAACCGACCTGGTTTTCCTTTCCTGGGCAATGACTTTTTTGGAGCTTTAGGTACACACACACACACACACACACACACACACACACACACACACACACACACACACACACACACACACACACACAACCTGCAGCAGAGGACTAGTAATCTTGGTTTTCTGTTTTAATGATTAAAAAAAGTAAAGTTTGACCATACAAAGAGCTAAGCAGATGTTTTTTTTACTGAAGTTATTGTCCTCTGAACAGGTGATATTTTTAGCTGCCATGCTGTGGACAATCCGAAGCCTCAGGCGGAGCTGGAAATGCTAAAACAGTACGGCCCCGACGTTCCTTATGCTACTCTGCAGAAGCTGGTGGCCGCCTTCGGAGAGCTGAGGTCCATGGCCGACCAGGGCACCATCACCTACCCTTATTCCACCCGAGAGGTGGTCAACATTGTCAAACACCTCCAAGTAAGAAGACACACAAAATGCACATACGATACATATCCTTCAAAGTGGGCCGTTACTGTAGCTGTCCGACTATGGATATGCACTTCTTATGGAGTATAATGGAGCCTCTGTTGGTCTTTCTGTTTCTGGCAGTCAAAATGAAAAGAATGGCATGGGAGTAAAAGAGAGAAGCTGAGAGATGCAGGCACAGAGTACGACATTGAGCAGGGGAAAAAGAATAAACCTAGGGTGGTGGAAGGTGATAGAAATAAAAATACAACATATTATCTATCTGTGCTCTCAAAGAATTTATGACTGTATGCCATTTGAGTTTTAAAGTGCCCCACCCCCTCTTCTCTGCTTTTCTCTCCCTCCACCCACTCATTTCACCATTTATTCCCTCTACTTCCCTCATTATTCAGAGCCCACAAATTTGCACCACAAAACATCCATCCAGCTCAGCAGATAGCTGCAAGTAATTATAGTCATGTTTCACTTCTGTGTCCTCTGGAAGTCTGACATCATGCTGAATGTGTTCCTTGTACTCCTTCACTTTGGATTCAGTCTGTATGAAATTACCAAATACACTTCAGTGGGAAACTATTTATTTATTCAAATTTATGAGTTTAGTAGCAAAGTGACGCTTTACACCCCCCCCAAAAAAAATCCCCTCAAGACACGGTTTAACATACATGAGTGTTTAGCAGAGAGCGTTGTTCCCATGGTTACCGTTTTTTATTCTGTTTTATTGCTTTGCTGTTGTAGTTTTATTGTTTGAGTAGTAAGCAGCTTCTCCGCTCATTTATCCATCTCCAGACGAACAGTGTGGAGCCATTGTGTAGAGAACATGCTGTTTACATACACCATCCCGGGGGGGGGGGGGGGGGTTGCAGCAGTATACACACGTACCTATTTTGTTTGCATTTAATGATCAGGGTTGTCATGCTCCCCTGTCTCCTTGTGGTCTTAAGTCTTTAGGAAAAACAAACAGCATTTAGCCCAGAAAGACCGAAAGGATCAAGTCTTAAAGAGGAGGGAAATAATGATTTGAGCTTGCACTAGTATAGATCAATAATTCAGTGCACAGGGACAAGCCCTTATGTTTGATTTCCCCACTGGCCACCCTGTCCTGTCATCAATCACCGCCACTATTGACATGTGCAGGAGTGGGACACATACAGGACAATTTAGTCGAGGTCTAAATTGCTTCTTTCATGGCGGCAGCCGGTGTAGGCCTATTTACCATTTCACATTTGGTCATAATTGTACCTTTGTGGTGACTGGGAATCCAGATCAATGCAGCCCAGTGCTCTTTAAATTCCATGTCATCGTTGTAACCAGTTGGGATGATGCTGTTATTGATTGTGCAGCATTTTTAAAAGTGTAAATACATTGTAATATGTAGGTCTGAAAATGCACTTGTGGCCCTTATAATACCCCAGGATCCAGGGCTATTAAGTAATTACAAGCATTGTGTCTTTTTTTAAATGTATCTAAATATTCAATTACAGCTTCTACCAATAAGATAACTCGCATCATGACTGTTGACATTCAAAGCGAAGGATTGGGTCACGTTTATGGCTGCGACTGTTGTGCTCAATTTCAGTTACCAGTTATTTTATTTCAGCACTAGGGCTGAACCGCTGTAGTTTTTTCATCTGAAATGGATCTATTTGAAAGCTGGTATCAAATCAGATTCGTTATCCTGTTTGCTTCTTCCTTCATCAGGTAGTTCTTTCAACCAAAAATTTGCCAGTTTCAGAATATTTTATTGAGAACTGTGGTGCAGTTTTGTAGAAAAAACATTTTCAAGGTATCATAAATCATTGTTTTGTATCAGCACCAAGAGGCCAGTATCTTGTACGCACCAAGAACACACAGCCAGGACGCTTAGTCTACAAAATGAAAGTTACCAGTGCCCATAGTGGTGTCTTCACAATGCCTGTTTTGTCCAGAGAGTTCAAAGATATTCTTGTCGATAAAGACAATTAAATCTGTCAATGGAAAAGGATTTTTCAAGTTTTATAAACAGCAGGATCATTGTCGTTGGATTGGATGCTCTGAAATGCTGCTTGTGAACAATCTGTCCACCAGATCTTACCTGATGTGTAAGTGTCCAACAGGATTGTACAGTATGAGTTGGTCTATTTAATTTTGATATTTACTTCCATCTCCAGAAAGCACGAATGATATCAGTGACACTTAAAAGCACAACTTGACTAGGTCAGATCTGTGTGGAAAACTTTCAGTTTATCTGGCATCTGTCTCTGCTTTTGCTTCCAGTATCTCACTCTCTTTCTGTTTCTCTGCCTTTACTGCCTGTTTACCAACGTATCACCATAGTTACTGTACAATAAAGAAAATTTATTGAGGCAATATAACTTGTATCTCTCTAATTATATCACAAACACAATAAGTAAAGCTGAGAGTAACAGCCTCAGCAAAAGGAAAAAAAAGCCTTTTCTTTGCACTCATCTGTCAGTGTTGTTGTCCAAGTCTGGAGATGAGTTACCTTCCAGATAGCATGTCTTATTCCAGACTCTGTCCCTGCATTGACCCCTGTTGAAAACTTGTAAATCATATAAATTTTTTGTCTTCCCTGCTTTTTTCCTATTCTTCTTCCTAATTGCCACCCTCCTTGCTCTTTTCTTATCTCCCTTCCATTCCTCTCACTTTCCTCCCGTCTCTCTTCTCCATACCTCCCTCCCTGTTCGCATTCACTTCTCCCCAATCCAATGCCACCTTTCCCTTCTCTGTTACTTCCTCTTTCTGACCTTTTCTCTGTCCCATCCCTTCCTCCCCTCCCTCTTCTTTCTACTCCACTTTGCCTCCCGACAGAAATTCCCTGACGAGGGTTTGGCCAACGTGGTGCGAAATGTCTTCGACTTCGACTCATACAACAAAGACATGCGAGAGGTCCTGATCGAAGCGCTGCACAAGCACGGGATTCCCATTGGAGCAAAGCCCACCTCCGTCAAACTGGCTAAGGAGTAAGGCATCAGGAGCACAAGACGCTCGGATGACACACACAAACACACTAAAGGCACATCCAGGCACACATTTAGACCGTCGTGCAGTTACACAGACAAGTCACAAAGGCGTTAGAGCAGGTGGATGGATGATAAATGACATGGGCATTACTTGACGACCTACCTGGTTATGTTATAAATCTCTTTAAAATTAAGACATTGCAAAGCGTCAGATCGAAGTTGAAATCTATCTGCAGGTTCTAGTTAATTGTGTTAAAATATTAATCCTTAAGTCACCATAACCTGCTTTGTGTAGCAGCGATCATCTTTATATTTTAAGTGTATCAGAAGCTGTAGGTGCTTGTGATTTTCAGCATTACAGACAACAGACAACAGAAAGATGAGATTTTATATGACAGTCAATTGTCCATTTGATATCACAAAAACTGAACAGGGGCTGCAGTTTTTGCTGAATTACACTTTTATTTAACATAGATTTTATGTTATTCTGTTACAGAATGATATTTAAAATTAAATTAACAAAATTTACAATCTATATTTTAGAAATGAACGAATTAAAGGTGATAAAGAGGTGCATTTGTTTGTTTTCTCAGAGGCCAGAGTTTTTGTAACTTTTAGAAATGAAATCCTGAAATGCTTGAAATTGGCTGATATCAGCTGACTTCATGGAAGCCTAAAAGTTAATGAAGTCTTCATGAAATCTCCTCATAGCTTCCTGAAGTATTAAATGAATGGCTGTCTAGATCATCCTTCAACAACAACAGATCAACATTACCTCACCTTTCCTACAAGGGAAAGATAAAATTCTAATATCCACTACAATGTCTCATTATGTACAGCTTTGTCTTTTAAATAAAGGAAAATATTTGTTTCTTCTGTCTCCTGTGGTTTTGTTTTGACTTATAGCATTCATGGATTCTGTTTCATAAATCTCTCAAGTAAAATCTTGAGAACAGAACAGGGCAGAAACAAGTATTTTCCTTGAACGATTACATAACTGATTGTATAGATAATCTGTTCCAATATGTCTGTACTTACATCATCGGCTCAGAGGGTCTTTTTTATCTTGTAGGATCAGTTTTTAGTGATTTAAAGCCCATCTTGAACAGTTTACATCTCGTGTACATAAAGGCAAACATTTTGTCTCTTGATTTCCATTTTTGGACATGAAAAACAGGACACAGTTTCTCTCATGTCTCATTGCTTTTCCATTCATAGAAATGGAATTTCTGTTTTGTTTTTTTGTTTATTTTGGTGGTTGTGTTGCATCTTTCACCCCACCTGCAGCCAATAGGACTGTGGCTGCAATCCAGCTATGATTCATGGGCAGGCCAGTAAACATCTGGCCAGACACAACAAGCCGAGCAGCGACGCACACACACAAACACACACATAGACACTTATCCCACAAACATCAGCTTCACCCTCTCTAAAGACAGTGGGATCAAATGAAAACCTTTGTTTTCATGAAATCCCAATCAGAACTGAATACAGCTTCCTTCTGAAGTCATTTTGTGGTGCCCCTCATAAGATTATTTAATTTTATTTGAATTGGGGATACAAAATGGTGACCGTGTAACCCATATTTTCCCAAAATAGGAAATCAGAAAACAGCAAGATATGTGCCAAGGTGCGCTGTCAAAAACACATGCCGTTACTTTGCATCGTTACTCACAGCTTGATATATTTATATATCACAAATTCAGTTTTTAAGGTCTTACCAGGCAGTTGTCACCATGTGACCTTCGATCTTTAGGTTGCCCCTGCCAGAGGTCAAGATGACTGGATACTGGACAATAAACCAAGGTGGCAACGCTCGACGCAAACTGCTCTGTCCCACTGAGACACACCCCATAGACATCAAGGTAAACACACAAGATACACCCTCGCACTCAGATAGACAGTCTTGAGTTCACTATCAGCAGATATGTCATATAAAGTATGAAAACATTTATAGAAACAACATTGTTTTGCTAAAATACACTTCTTTGTTAGGTGGTTACGCTCTTTTAAGCACGAGGCTCTGCAGAAAGCTGTGTATCTGCTGTGTTGTAAAGTGATGACACTGCAATATGTTTACTGTAATTTACTGATGATGTACCACAGCGTGGTGGATTATCTGCAGCATAATCCATTTAGCAGAGTGGTTTGAGATTTTTTTTATGGATTATTTTATAGTGTGTATGCAAATACTGTCATCTTGGTATGACAGCCTGTTCTGCACCTGTAGTAGTTGGAGGAAAAATAGAAAACATAAACATGGAGATTTGAATCAAGTTACTATAACACAGTTACACCAGATTTCAAACATAACCATTAAACACCAGTGTTGTTTGCATACTTTGTGAGCGTGTGTGCACTTCTGTAACAGCATGCCTTGTGTTTCCAGGGCCCTGTGTTTCTGCGTGTTCAGAGTTACCCGTGCAACAGGCAGGAAAGCAGAGCTTTGAGTTTCAGCGAAGAGAAAGCCCACTGGCAGATTCCCATGAACGAAGTCAACATCATCTGCGATGTCACCACCAAAGATGGTATACACACAAACACTGTCAACACTGTCATACAATACATTCTCAGGACTCTGCTTTCAGGTTTTGCGTTCATTTAGGGGAATATTGGAGGATCTGGTGAAGGAAGTGTATAACAAAAGAATGATCTATGGATAAAATAGACAAGGGAGTAAAGAGTAAAATCCCCAAAGTAGCCCAAAAGTAAATTTACAGTTACCCAGAATGTTGTATTTGCAAGACATTAGTCTTAGAAAGTTAGTATAACAGCTTGTGTGGTCAGCACTACACTGATCACAGAAAATAACAACTTTATTATCTAAAACATCACGAAATAGCTGTAGGAAACCGAATATATACAGATAATGGCCAAAAAGGGCATTCTGACAGTACTGTAGACACAAGACTTCTGTCACAGATCTGCTATGGATGTGTCAGTTGCTACTAGCAACAGTATGTTAAACTGAAATCAGCTGCAGATGGCAGAACAATATATAGTTCATAGCCATTCATGTGACTTCTGTATAATACCAGAGAGATGTGATATAGCTGATATAGTGTGACTGATATAGCTGGATACAGACAGATATACATTACAGAATTAATTACATTCCCCCGTTCCCTCTGATTTTGTTTTTGCAGACGTGCTGTACGTGGCCACGTGTAACCCAGTGTCCCTGTACTCCATGAAGGAGCGCGGGGAGACAATCCAGTGCGTGGAGCTTTACGACGTCTTCCCCAGGACCGTCAGTGGCGTGTGGCAGCCTTTTGTCACCGTTGCTCCCCTCGGGAGTCCTCTGGACGGACAGGTGGTGCTGCACGAGGCGCAGGTTGGTACACACACACACACACACACACACACACACACACACACACACACACACACACACACACACACACACACACACAATGACAAGCTTGTATGACTACATAATCACAGTGATTAGATTAGGTGGGCTGTGGGAGGTGTGTCAGGGGACACGACTCTGTGCTGGGATCTCATTAGCACCCCAGTTGACTTGCTTACACCATGGAGATCCAAACCTGGCCTCCTACAGTTGGGGGCGTGAATTTTTCAAATATTTGGCCCACCTAGGTCAGGCTGCTTGTACGTTTTTGCGGTGATGTCATCAAATCAGCTTTGCAGCAGCAGTTGGATTTCCAAACCAGGTGAGGGTTTAACTCTAAAAACATCATTTAGAATTTTTTGTCTGCGATATTTCCACTACTTAGAGAATTCGCCAAATACAGGGCATATGAATGTGTTAACTGCTTGCAAATCTTTTGGTTTAAAACCTGCATTGTTTAAATTAGCTTGCAGTCATCTTCTTCTCCTCTTTTATTGGGGCATTGCCACCTTTTACAGCACATTACTGCCACTGCCTGTGACTGCCCTCTGCAGTTGACATAAACTTGCATCGCCTCATCCCCCATGCATAGGCGTCATGTGAGCGAGGACACGCGCAGCAAACAACATTGCTCTAGAGTGCCACTAGTGGTCAAAAACCCCACAGGGTGCCTTTAAGACAGCAGTTATCACACAGCAAAGAAACACAGAAAAGAAAACATGGTTACAGCTTTATAGATGAGGTGGAAGGTGTTAGTTATGTGGAACACCGTACAAGAACAAGTAAGTAAGTAAGTAGTCTTTGTATTATTCACTAAAACTCCAGTATACACTCACACACTAACTGTCAGTGTTCACCAGTGAATCATAGTCCAATCTCTATTGGTCTGCTGTCCTTGTTTACAGCCTAGTATAACATGTAATGTGACAGTTACGCAACACTGGTATTTAACTGTTTTTTTGGAGGACAACCACAGATTCCTCACAGATTTAAAATAGCTGTGCACAAGTCTGTCAGTTTCTTAAAATGGTGTGGCGGTTAGCGGTTGTTTGCTGTTGAATCTCTCTTACCCCGTAAGACCCTGACCTGTGACAGCAGAGCGTAAGACAAGAACAATGCCTGTTCGCTACTTCTCCAACCAGAACACTTGTACAGCTGGTGTATATTAGGCAAGAGGAGGACTTCTAAAAATACCGTTATGATGGATCGCGTTACGTCTGCCTTAAAATGAAGAGGTCCAGACGACATGAAGTTCATTCACAGGTCATTGGCCTTCCAGGGGAATCAGGGAAACCATCACACACACACACATATACACTTACATACACACATACTTGTTAAAGCATATACAAACATAATAATGCTACATTCAAGGATATGAAAAAACAAACTTAAGGATGCGATTACATGTACAACAGCAACTCACGCACACAACCTGAGTGAAACACCCCGGCCTGTCAGAAGACACATCCACATGCAGGACGTTCACGTGTGCTCGGACATGTACACACGTCTAAAGACAGTTTATGTTTAGAATCAGGAAATGGGGTTTGCCCTCTCTGAATAGCTCAACCAGACCTCGGTACAGTAGTGTGTATGTCAGGAATGGGAGGCCATAAGGAAACCATTAGTGTGAAGCAGGGCAGCCGGGGCCGAGGCCAGCTCCCCTGTGGCTCCTTCTCATAAAACTCAATTGAAGATGAAGCCTAGTGCGTCACAACGAAAGCCTTTTGCACAGTTCACCCAATACACATTATACACACTACACACACACACACACACACACACACACTGATATATCCTACCGCTCATCTGATTTAAATGCAGCAAGCACATAAATGCAGAAGCACTTATGGATAATAAGTCTATTTCTAAATTGAAATGAATTAACTTACAGTGAAGTGTTCACACTGTTTACCCGACATCAGCACTCAGATCCAGGGGGTTCCACCTGGAGAAGAGCACCCTCTGTTGGTCGTGGCTGAGCAAAAATATATAAAAAATGTCTCACTGTGTACAGCAAGGTTTTAACATGTGACATGCCTGTAACTTGAGTCCAAATTAAGGCTGGTAGTATATCTGGTATAAGAGGCAGCAGCGATATGCACCACAATATGAAGTTGGCTGTACTTTTTTTTCATGGTATAGTTTTTAAATGAACTCACTCACCAAGAGCATCAGTGCAACTAACTCACTGAGTTTCCCAAGAATATGTGCATGAAGAAATGGAGACGAGACAGAACTGTAGAAGCAAGATCAAACAACTCTGACACAGGTAGATCTAACGGTGGTGTAAAAAGAGATAGAAGAACTTTATCCACAACTGTACTTCTACAAACATGTCAATCCAAGCCGTCTACAGAGTCAATGGTGAGCACTGAATTCCCGTAATGCCACAAACATTTCACCGCAACAAAAATCCTGATGTCCTATCTTCCAATACTCAAAATATTAGGCCAAACTGTCAGGCCATAGTCCATATTTGATGACAGTCAAAAGATAAACCATACATTTAAACAAATGTATGTGACTGGCTTATTTGCAAAAATAGTCAAGGGGGCGTTCATAATAATGCAACACGACCATTTATTGCATTAAGTAAATTATTATTTCATTTCCTCTCTTTGTCTTTATGGAAATATGTTCCATTTATGCTGGTTTGGATTTTTTTTCCTGTCTGATTTGTATTGTGACACTAGCAACATAACAATAATCACCATAATATAGACCTGCTGTCTGGAAGTATAAACATATTTTAATGTTATAACATTTTATTCTAAATCCAGTCTTCTTCTGCAATTTCCCTTCCACTGTCTGTCTGTCTCTCTGCCAGAGCAACACCGTGCTTCACGTGGACATGGTAACAGGCGCGGTGCGGAGGCTCATGTTGTCTCCGGACAGCGATCCGCCCTCCACCAAAGCCTCGAATTGGTGGAGCAGCAAGGAACAGCAGGTCAGAGGTTTCGTTCATTCAAGACATAAACTAGACATGTTATGTTCTTCCTTATGTGTCCAGTTTTACAGAAGGACTTTACATATTTGTTTTTGGTGGTGAATTAACATGCATTGTCCTGTCCAGAATGTGAATGTGTGTATTGATTTTCATTTGCAGGGAGTGCATAAAATGTGTCACGACTTCGCCCACAAGAACTGGCTTCTCTTCTATAAGGAGGATGGGTAAGCTACACTCATCTAAACTACATTATCCGCACCATTATTACACAGCGGGATCTCAGTCATGCGACGGTATTAATCTTCGATGTGTTGCGCTTGTGTTTGTGTTTGTGCAGCAACCAGCTGGATGTGCTGGACGTGCTGGAGGGCCGGGTTCACTCCATCTCCCTTCCCATCAACCTGAAGTCTGTCTTCCTCGTGGCAGAGGACCGCTGGCTGCTGCTGGAGAGCAACACCAACAAGTAAGTGAGGGACGGATTTCACATCTCTCTGAGTTTGAACTCAGTTATAATGCGACTCTGTGTGTCCCTGAATAGGAAGTTCCTGCTGACCAAGCCCATGCATATGGCAGCTGAGGACTCTGGAGTGTGTCAGCTCCACAGCATCAGTGAGGACTCAGTCAGCCCAGGACATGGAGCCAGCGCAGGTACAGTATATATAACGATGAGGACATTTGGGACAGACATCCTACAGCTCTAAACAAGGGTTAACAGGGTTTTTATTTTCTATCCACCTTATTAAAGACATTATGTTAACCTTATTAGCAGACACACAGAGAAATAGCCATCCTCTATATCTGCCTTGACAAGACCTCTTAGCTTATGTTGTCCAGTCGCCTTAAATCAAACCAAAAATATCAACTGAACCATGCATGTTTCAATCAATATTAAACTTTCATACCACTCCATGTCGCAGTTAGTGAGAGCAAAATGTGAAGTCATGAGTAATGTCCAACAA
The DNA here is from genome assembly GCA_031216445.1 of Lateolabrax maculatus. NCBI lineage: Eukaryota > Metazoa > Chordata > Actinopteri > Acropomatiformes > Lateolabracidae > Lateolabrax > Lateolabrax maculatus. Next base: position 2,422,205 of record CM062208.1, on the reverse strand, counting down.
TCTAGACTGAATTGGTCCACGAGGGTCAGAAGTCACTGTGATAACTCAGTGGACCCAACTGTGGACGGTCGACTTTATTGTAATCTAAAGAAGAAATATATGAGCTCCCAGCAGTGAGCTCATTGATATAGTAGACACTCTGGCTGGATCTCTGTCTTTAACATTTCTTTTTCCCGTTTCCTTCTCTGCTCTGCTCTCTGCCCTTCGCTCCCTCCCATCCCAGCTGAAGTGTCCGTACCCCAGATGGTGTCATGTGAGCAGCTACCCAATGAGAACCTCAGCGCCGCTCTGGACCAGAAGATCGTTTCCCCTAACCGTGTACTGGCCGACACCGGCTCCTTCGCACGGGTCGTTGTGGGCTTCCCAGACCTTGTGGTGAGATTATAAGAGGACACGGGGGGAAAGTTGTTGTTGTTGTAAATGTTTGGAACATAAAAAGCTGTTTCAGATTTGAACCAATCATTTGACATTAAAGCTGTACAGGGCAACGCTTTTCCTGTGTCTGGTCTGTGTATCTGTGTTAACCATTCAGTGTGTCCCTGCTGTCGGCTTCATGTATGCCTGAGAGAAGATAAATGGGGAGAAACATGAATGAAAGCACTTGGTTGAATGAGGTTCTCTAGTGTGGGTGCTAGAGCTGAACTGATGAATATCAATGTTCTCACAACTAGGCGATACCTCTGTGTGCTCCAAGCTCAAGTAGTGACGTTTACACTTGATTTCTTTCCTTGTCCAGTCCCCTAATGAGGTGTACAGCTTTAAGAGGCCTGTTGACCTATCAGTGATGAAGACTGGTGAGAGCGGGTCTCACATGTTCCTTAGAGGCGGGCTTCGATCCGGCCCGGCCAAACGGGAGAATTGTGTCAGTCTGCTTTCAGCCAATCAGGTGGTCCGAGCCCTTCCACCCAACAAGGTGCCCCTGAAGGAGGTCTACCCTAAAGGTCAGAGTTCAGATCATACAGATGAGCTCTTAGAAAACATGAGTTTTGTTCACAACATAGCAGATGAATTCAAACAGAGGATGTATTCAATGTGTAAAGACTTTGTTTGTCTTGTTTGTCTCTCAGATGTCACACCTCCAATGACAGCGGCGTACCTGGAGGTGACGGATCTGAACTCCAAAAAAGTCAAATATGTTCCTGTCCCAAGGTAAACAAAACACAACTCGGCAACACTTTACATCAAGTTGCATCCTCTAGCACCAGCGAGTGGTCTGAGACAACACTGCATTGAGAAATACTAATGAATTGTCTTTATTTGTTTTGCGTTTTCATCAACGCAAAATTATTATTTTAAACTATGATTTCTAATGTTTCACCAAAAAATAAATTTTATGTAAATGCAAATACTTTCTGTAAGCATATGTCTGCTGTTATTTGAAAGAAAAAAACTGAGCTGGAGATCCCATTTTGCTTTCAGGGTGAACATCAACATTCAAACATACATAATCAAAGTCATCATGTTGAACGAGGAAAAAACCTGGCATGGCTACCTGTTTTTTTTTTTTGTTGTTTTTCTTTGACCGACGACATAATTTAAACACTTGAAGAAAGTTTAAATGTGAAATTTTGATGACTTTCCTACTTATCTGCGATTGGCAGGTCAATGACCGTGTCGCCTTACACCAGCTGGTTGTCCAAGATGTCAGAGTCTGATGTGCTCATAGCCGCTCTCGGCTCCGGAGGTGTGGTCACAGTGGATATGGGAGGGTACGTCCGGCTCTGGGAGACAGGATTGGACACCCTGCAGCGATCACTGATGGAATGGAGGAATATGATTGGGACAGAGGATGGCAGACCCATACAGGTAATATCACAACTTCTGTTTGTAGCTTCTTTCTTGGATACATCAGTGTTGTATCACAAAGATGAGAGGATTGGGTGATGATTAGAAATGCTTGCAGTTTCTCTCCACACCACCGAGGGGCAGTGCTACTTTAAAAACAAGTACTGGGAACAGAATTTCAGCTGGATTTCACTCTGCATACTTGCCTCACTCTAGCAGAATCTATTAGCTGCCGAAACATTCCTGATTTTATGCTGACCGGAATTTTTTTTTCAGGCCCAAAATTTATGACCCGGCTGTACCCAGGGTGGGCGTGTATGAATGGACGGGCATTGTGCTGATGATGCAAAAGGTTTGACCCTTGGTATGGGTCAGAACGTTCGGACCGGCACACTGAGAAAGCATTGTTAACGTGCCCACATGCAAAACACAAGGCAGACAAATTCTTTAGATAATATAGCCAGATGTAGGGTGCGTTATCTGCTGTCTGTGCTGTGAGAGAGGGAAGCTTTCACAGAAATGGGGATATCAAAGACACTGATCATAAAATCGGATGATGTAGATCAGTGACTGTTTCCGCCCTCAGCATTCAAAGATGATTTGTTGAATCTTGAATAAGCAATACAAAGTCACGAACTGATTATTAAGTTCCGTGTCTCTGAGATAAGCATCTTTTATGTGAAACGTAAGCAGTACAAGCAAGCCGCAAATGTTTCTTTTTAGAAATGAATGAAGGGAAGTAAAAACATTCTGTCAATCGTCACCGTGTTTTACTCTCGGCCCTGCAAAAAGATACAACGAGAGGTAATCATTATGTTTTTAGTTACTCATTCTGTGTTGCCATGACTCTAGAGATAAAGATTTTCTTTAGAGTGTGCAAAAATTAGGCAGACTGCCCTTAACTGAGAATATATTCATTAATACACTCACACACACACTCCCATGCTCCTGCGCACCTGCAATGCACACACAGGACCTCTTTCTGGCCTAGATTCCTCAGTAGTCAGGTCTTGTTTGATGGGGCACCTTGAGTCCACTGTAGGTCAGACTTAGACAGACTCTCCCTGTGCTCCGTGTTTGCTCACTGGAAACAACAGTAGTGTTACTGTATTTAAACATAGCTGCCCAAAAGGCTCTCTGTATATCCGCTCAGAGATATGCTACTGTTTACACACCTCACCTCCGTATGAGCTTACCTGTTTGCATGTGGCACGTATGCATTACGTGCCAAATACCTTACACATACACTTAAAGAGTCTAACAATTAAGCTTTTGACCAAAATAAGTATGAAAAGAAAAAGCAGGAAATAAAAGAAAGCGTCATACTCACATCTTAAATTATAAATGTCAGAGGTGTTGAACAGGTTTAATTAGCAAAAGATGGTGTTTATTGTCCCTGTAACGCTCTACCTCCATGCACACATGTATGTCTGGACAGCCACACACTGGGCAGTGTGAGTGTGTATGAGCGAGCGAGTGTGCATTCAGGTGTGCGTGACTCTCTGCTCCTTAGTACTCAATGGTTCCTCTCATCTGCCTTTAGCCTCAGTCTGACACTGCTCCATTACAGCGCTGTTGACATCACCAATAAACACACAGATGCACAGGAGACATCAGTCACCATCTTTCTGTGCACACAACGTGTCTTTTGTTCCTGCCAATCAGGTGTCGGCAGGTATCCAGCGTAATATATCTACGTTCATAGCAGTTTACCTTATATATCCAGTCACTCAGCCTGACATTTAATTGCACAACTTGGTTGTTTTTACACCCGTATGTCAGTGTCTGGGTGTTTTTCCTCCCCTTTTCCCTCTCTGCCCTTGGCCCACTGAGGCTCGCTTATCAGTTGCACTCATACGCACGTATACACTTGCTTGCTCCTTCAAAGTTCAAATCGTCTGCAGCAACATTGTGCCACAATCTGCAAACAGCAGCAGTTAACAGGAACCGTCTTAAAATGTGTAAAATAACTTTTTGGAAACTAAAACCTGTAAACTGTTGTACTGTATAGAAACTCACACAAATAAAGACTAGTTCACTCAGGCATGAAATCCCTCATTCACTCATACTGTAGACACACTTGCACATGTTCAAACATTCATGCACAGGCATGCATTTATACCAACACACACTAGCATAAACCCAAGTTCATGCAGGAGTACGTGTTTACTCCAAGAGCACTGAAAAGTGGGCTCATGCTCATGTGTGACAGCACACACACACACCCACACAGATGCCATCGCTCCTAAATCACTCTCCGTCTTTAGGCGTCTAAAGGGAGAATCAGAAATTTATGAGGCTATTAATCCTACAAGACAAGGCGTGGACGGAGGGAGAGACACTGGGTGAATAAAAGAAAGCGAGAGGGAGAAAAGAGGAGGGTGGGGAAGAGACATTTATTCCCACAGTCATAAAAATAAAGTTTTCTCCACTGCTTTTCTTTCTTTCTATCTTTCTTCCTGTTTCTCTGTCTGAAGGTGAAGGTTTGCTCACCACAAACAACAGCAACAGAGCAACAGCAACATGCAGAATATAAACGGATGAGTTCATATTTTTGATTTGGAAAAAATAAATCATAATTTATTTATTTTTAAAACCACAAGGGGACTCACACATCTTATGAGAGAAACTTTGAGGTGAATCTTTCTGCTCTTCTGTCCTTCCATTCCATGTTTTCACACGCATGGCTTCACTGCGCACCATAATTAACATTTGTTATGAGCAGGAAAATCTAAATTTTAACTGTGGGAAGGAGCTGATGCCTGAGACAAACCCACCCAGAGTTGGGCCTGTGGAGAAATAATTTTCAAAATTGCATGTTGTAGAAAACATTAATGAGACTTTGTCTCAGAAAGATGTTTCCCTTCCCTACAATACTCTAAGTATTGGAACATCTAGAGGCCATTTACGGAGATGATTAAACTTCACTTCAAATGTAGTAAGTTTTTAAAATGTTCATGACTAAATAAGCAACTGACAAAATTTTAAAAAACATCTCCAGGCATTATTGATTCAGAGTGTCAGTAAGCCTGGTTATCTGCTTCAGGAGGGCTGTGTGTGTGATTTGATCAGATGTAACTGACAGCGACCAAACACCTCACCAACTACCATCAATTTTTTTCTGACTTAACATAGAAACAAGCACCTCTCCTGGAGAATGTAAACATCCTATAGGTTTATGTTATGGCCACCGGTTTTAATTATTTCAACTTTGTTTCTGAGAAATCACATTTGTCTATAATTCTGGCATGATGGATTCAAGATTCAAGGTGATTATATCAGAAATAAACAATTTTTAATAGTATTCATGTAGTTAACGATGATCACACATGGTAATGTGACACACACACACACACACCCCATCCGGTAGCTGCATTGCCCAAATGACTCATGCCTCTTTCACAACCAGAGTAGGAACCTGAACCGAGCGTGGAAGCTCTAAAAGCCACTCAGAGCCCAAAATGGACACATGTTGCAATGCATCACTCATCCTTTTTCTGAAACCAAAAGGAGAGCATTAGTCACCCCTTTACTGGTTGTGACCAGAGTCCATTAGAGTCCATTACCAGCACAAAGACACATCCACAAGTTATGCTGTCACCAGCAAGAGAGTTTTATCTATATACAGTGTGGTGACAAGGGTGCGTTACCGAAACAAGCCCGTGTTCAGGAAACTGGCATCCTGGTTTCTGAGACGATCGCCGAGCATCAGGGCCCAGCAGATGCACAGACACAGGCCTGATGGAAGGGACGCTGTGTTGGCAGGGGAAAAGAGTGTGTGTGGTGTTTATCGAGTGATCGTAATCACGTCCATAAACACTCAGAGAGGATGATATGTCTAGCCAGTACAGCTAAGCCTTTGAAGCCACATTCCCGTGCATCAGGTGCACATCCTCATTTCCCAACATGGGACGGGCATGTGTGCAGCAAAGCTCATGTTCTGTTGCTTATTTTAAATTTTTTGGGCTGCACGTGGCGTGTGACGCACACATGCACAGACACATATGTATCCGTGTGTAACCGGAGAGCGGTCACATGGCGGAGGTGAGCTCCTGAAGGTGAGCTGTGGTGACAAACCTCTGACCCTTTACCTCAGCGCAGAGCTATGGCACCAGGCGCTCTCTGGTTACTGAGGTCAACACACACCTACACACACACTCCCCAGTGGAAATCCCTACTGAGACACAAATGCGCTGTTGGTTTGCAGCTGCAGTGGAGAGTGAGCCTGTTTGTCATTTTAAATTACCCATGTTTGAGACCCTGCTGATTACTTAAACAGCCCCCCGCCCTCCCGTCCCTACTGTTATTGTCATGCAAGGATGACAAGTGAAGATCTTTCTCATGTAAATCTGTAATTTCAACAGCCAACACAGCTGGACTTTAGATGATATGATCAGGGTGCGTCTGCGTATGCGTTTCCAGGAGGCTGAGAAATCCTCTGCAGGCTAAGAACCTGACTGATGTTTTTGATGCCAATCACAGTATTGAAGATATATCATCTTATACCAATTCTTCTCATATAAACACATACAACAAGATCCCTTATATTTGGTCATGAAAGAATTGTGACTCGTGGAAGACTCTTTGACACTCTGCTATAAATTCTACTGTTCCACAGATAATAGAGTTTGATTGAAACTGTCAGAGAGGTATTACTACTACTGGCCAGAAAGAGCTTATTCGTCTTAATTCAGGTTTAAATTAAGATTTCCAAAGATTTATTTGTTTAACATTATTGTCATTATTACTATTGTTTTTTTCCGTACAGTTCCTTTCACATTTGCTCTGCTAGAGAGGTTAAAGAGGACAGCTCTTCCTTGGGAGACTGAATGTCTCTGGGAGAATGTGTGTGGAAAAAGCGAACGAGCGTTTCAGCTATGAACGAGGTGCCCCTGCACATTTAAACCCAACATCTGCTTCAGGTGTCAAGGCCGAGATGGAAAACAGCAGGGACACTTGGTAGACGGTCCCTGGATAACTGTTGGGAGGCACAGTTTTTAAATTGCTGTATGAGCTGATTCCCACATGGAGTATTATCTTGTCCTCTTAATCTGACATGGTTTATATCAGACTGACACTCCTAATCTGCACTAAATATAGAGAGCTCTGCTGAGACAGCAGCTTCACGTAGCCTCGGCTCTGAGCTCCTCGGTGTGTCGGTTTGAGGTGTGGACAGTGGCTCAGCAGAGGGAGAGGAGTGGTCCTTCTCAGCTGGACTGCTGCTCCGACTAGATAAGTCTCTGTTCAACTGCTCAGACCGCGACAAACCAAGCAAAAAAAAAGAAAAACAGCAAAAATCGCACACACACACAGCCATCCACAGTTAACAACAAAACCTCATCCCCCACAGATACCATTCAGATTCCTGCAGTGTGTAAGAATACAGCTGAACTACAGGGGATGCACTTAGTCCCCTTCCTCTCTCGCTCCTTTATGTGTGCCAGACTCTGGCCGGCCACCCCGCTTCAGTGTGGGAGCTGGCAAGCTGATTTTGGCTCATTGAGATGGACCTAAAAATCCAAAGCCTTAACTTCTCCGTCTCCTCGCTCCTTCTCTCTTTGTCACTCTCCTGCAGAGAAAGACAGAGTCTATTCTGTCCATCCTGCCGAAAACCTCAGACCTTGGAGATAAAAACAAGTCCATTCTCTATGCTTTGAGTGTTTTGATGGCTGTCTCACATACTAATTCAACACATCAGGAGATTAACTCAAAGAGGTTTTAAAGAGAAGTTGTGTGAGTTTGGAAAATAAGTAAAAAGACAATCTCATATATCTCTTTTACTACAACTGCGACCCAAGTGTTTTCTATGGAGCTTTTCATGGGGACTGTTTTAACACTGTTATTGTCCAAAAACTGTGCAGATTCCCTGAGTGGTTTGGAATATCATTCAATAACTCATTAGCTGAACGCTTTGTATGTGTCTTTTTTTATGAAATGCATGAATGCTTAGTGGGACACCTCAACAGGATCTATGAGGGAAAACACTGAAACAGTCTCCTGTAAATATGTGACTTTTATTTAGCATCAAAATGAAAAACTGCACTAACACTCAAGACTTCTTTGTTATTGTTAAATATTGTTCCTCCTGTTTTGATTAGAGTGCAGTGGTCTGTTAGTATTTTCAGACTTTGAACATCCAGTAAACACTTCTTTCCTCTTCTGGGACTGCAGCTTTCTCAGCCTGGGAAACCTGCTCGTCCTGCATCCAGGCAACAGGATCCCCCTTTTTCTATTAACTCAGTAAAATGTCAGCATTCATTTTACTGTAAACATAGCACATTGACATGCACGATAAATTTAACTGAACTATTGATCGGTGCTTTAAACCTGGAACCCTAAAAGTGGAACCCTATGGGCTGCAATTAACAATTATTTCATTATAGATTCTTCGTCTGATTCTAATTTAATGGATAGTTCATATATATGTGTGTGTGTCTATATATATATATATATATATATATATATATATACTTATTTTTATTTTTTTCTAGAAATTACGGTGTGTCTGTTCACACACTAGGTCTGCGGATTATTCAGAGTAACTGGAACATTGTTCCTGGAAAATCTGACTTTATGGGGTTTTTTATGTGAGATGGGGCTGAACTGACCCTTTAACCCTTAGAAGCTGAGGCATCTGTGATCTGTATCTCACTTCAACTGTACAGAGTCTGCACTTACATGTTTGCTGAATGTTTAAAAACCGAATCACTCCTCTCCTTTCAGATTACCATCCAGAGGGAAAGTGGCCTGGATGTGTCTGCCCCAAAACACGGCAAGATCGACCCCAGAAACGCTCCTCACGTTGGGGGAAACCAGTGGGCGGGAGGCACAGGTAACCAGTGATTCTTGCTGGGTCAGCAACACGCACAAATTACATCCATCCACCAAATGCTGATTGAAATCTGCGATGACATTTAACACCGCCATTACTATGATTGATGGCATGTAAGGAGGTGTATATATGAGACAGTGGGGGGATTTCTGTCTTCCCTCAGCAACTACTTAGTTGCCCTTGGGCAAGGCGCTAAACCTCCCTCTGCTCCACTGCTTAGTGGATGGTAGTAAAATCTGTATATACCAGGCAGCTGCCGGATCAGATATACTGTATGGGATTCAATATGAACGGGTAATTTATTGGTCAGTCAACATAAAGTGAATAGATGATAATTGATTAGTTGTTTAATGCATTTATCATGATAAAATATATATAATTTATTTAGGTTTTGGACTGTTTTTCCTCAATCAATAAATAAGAATCAGAAGATTATATTGAAATAATTGTTAATAATCGTAGTGTTTAACTTGCAACTTTTTTTTGTGATTGGTTATTTAAAGTGCCTCCAATGACTGTGATTGGTTCTAATATGATGCGTCTTTGCAGGCGGCAGAGATACGGCGGGGCTGGGTGGCAAAGGGGGCCCCTACCGCCTGGATGCAGGACACCAGGTCCACCAGGTTTCCCAGGCTGAGAAGGATGCAGTCCCAGAAGAGGTCCGCAAAGCAGCCCGAGAAATGGGTGAAAAAGCCTTCAAACAAAGGTAGGTTTCTCGAAACACAGAAAACAAGTCAAATTCCTTGCACATGTACACAAACTTGGTCAATGAAGCTGATTCTGGTTCTGAGAATACAGTGATCACATGCTAAGAAGTGGCTGCCCAACAGAGGGAAGCATGTTCGACCCTTAACCAGGAACCCACGTCCGAATTCAGTTAGCTTCACAGGTGGGAGCTGTGTGGAGGTGTACAGATGTTTTGGGCTGACTTTTTCCACCTCGGAAACTACCCAGAACTGACGTGTGTGTTAATGTGCAACAGGTGTGTGTGGTGGTGGTGGTGGTGGTGGTGGTGGTGGGGGGGGGGGGGGTTGTTCTGGCCATCTGCAGGATTTCCCGGTCAGTCCGTCAGCCATCCCAGGTATGGT